>CM031622.1:58009556-58017056 GCA_018398815.1 Conus ventricosus | reverse complement strand
ATGTTAGAAAAAAGGAAACAAGGCAATGGAGAGAATGTAAATATGCGGGTTCAAGCTCACCATATCTTATTTTGCACGAAAACCCCTTTTTCACATACAAATCACGTCCTTCTCATGTCAGTTTTAGCCAAAATTAACACCTGTTTCTAAAAAATTAACACACAAAAACCTCTAAAAATCGACGTAATTCGTTAATTTAAAATGGGGGTTTCGTGCAAAATAGGATTTGGTGATCGTGAACCCGCATATTTACATTCTCTCCAGGGACATAAAAATTAAGGGTTTACAGTACGCTCTTCTACTTCCAGACTATTAATAAATTAGAACAAACAACTGGCTTTTCATTCTTGATTAGTTATTTTTTACATCTAATGAATTTATAGGCCCCTCAATTAATTCTTTAAATTGACTGTTTCCGTCAAACTTATAACTGATAATCGCAAAACCCTGCCTTAATTGACGGCAGTGCTCGTAGAACAGTATATGGCTGGCCATTAAACAAATTAGTATTTGTTTTTAACTGTTGGAAATGGACATGCAACATTGGGTTCACGAGAAAATCAGATGGTTTTTACCTTTAAATTGCCAGATGTTTTCTCTTGTACTAAATTTATAAGATCCGTTACTACTGTGGAAGCCCAAGATTCGAGCAAGGCCTCTAGGAAAAGTGTACTCTCTTCTTTCTTCTTGTGGAAAATGTATAGTAATTCTGAGGTTTGCTTCGTTGATTGTTAGCAATATGCAAATTCGTTAAGTACTTATTTTAAAGAACAAAAGTTGTAATAACCTTCTGGTATTGTTATATGGCTTATTTGATTGCCCACCTCGTTACTAATATTAATCCAGTTATTTTGAGCCCCTTCAGATATGTTAATCCATTTTACTTTAAAACCAATTTCTTTAAGGGCAATCCTACAACTCCTGCGCCAATTGAGAATTGGGTACGTTAAGAACACACGTTTGTTTTGTTGGGTTATATAGATGTACATCTTTTTTATAACTATTTTAAAAACTATTTAAAAATGGAACCTTTTAATGCAACGAAAGTGTCACTTACAATGTAGGGGCGTTTTATAACCCCAAATCTTTTGGACTTCAGCAATTTAACCATTGCAGTAGATGAATCATATGGCTTTCAAGTCAGACTTGTAAACCTACTAACTAGATGATGCTCTCAGCCGCACTACAGCTAAATCCAGAACATCTACTATGGAAACTAAACCTCCCAAAGAGACAGACAGACCACTGCCTGCCTTCTCTTCCATCCTCAAAATCTGCCCATCTGCAGGATCCTGAAGTCTAACTGGCACATGGTAGAAAATCATAAACCTGCCTTTGAGACGAAACCAATGATCACTTTCAAACGTGACAAAAACCTCAACGACCTACTGGTGCGCTCTAAGCTGAACAAAATCTTCACACCTAAGCCACCAGGTACTTTCCCCTGCTCAAAAACCAACTGCAAAAGCTGCTCTCTCACCAAACCAGACACCATCCTACATGGCCCCACGGGCTCTTTCACTATTAAACGCACTTTCTCCTGCCAGAGCCACAACATTGTGTATGCCATCCACTGTCAGCTGTGCGGTAAGATCTATGTAGGTGAGACATCTCGCACACTTGAGACGCGCATCTCAGAACACCTGGCCGACATCCTCCACCATCGGCCCAAACCAGTCGCTCTACACTTCAACCATGCCCAACACAACATCAACCATGTCAAAGTCTTGGCACTTTGGCAATCTAAGAGTGACAACTTGGAACGCCTTATGCAGGAATTCATCTCATTGCCAAACTGGGCACCGCCCACCCTCATGGCATCAACGTCCAAAAGTAGTATGTGCCATTCCATCTCTGCCGCTCCAGCCTGAAATATCATCCACCTACGCACACCCTACCTCTGTTTACCTCAGACATAGGTTGCAGCTATCATCCTCTTCCCTTTCCCTACACTCTCTGAGTCTCTCCATTTGCTACATCAATCGACTTACCCCCCCCCCCCCCCCCTGCCCTAGTAATGATGTGTGTAGGGATGTTGGTGGGTATGGCGGTTGTTGGGGGTGGAGGTGGGGGTAACCAATGAATAAGGCTGATATTACAAATGGAACACACACCACACACACACACACACACACACACACACACACACACACACACACACACACACAGTCCCAGAGGCGAAGGCGATGGTGATGTCAATGCTAGTGGTAGTATCAATACTAGCAATAGTATTACTGAATGATACCTATTGTGTGTGTGAGTGTGAGTGTGTGGTGTGTGCGTAGGTGGATGATATTTCAGGCTGGAGCGGCAGAGATGGAATGGCACATTGAAGACCTAACACACACTCACACACTCACACTCACACACACAAACATACACACACACATAATGAATAGAATGCTAGCTCCTTTATCGTTGGTCGTGAAAAGGGGGGGGGGGGGGGAGGGATATATATATATATATATATATATATATATATATATTATATATATATATTATATATATATATATAAAATAATGATTAAAAGTAAATCTTAAAAACCCGGGACGACAAACTTGTTTCGAGGTCCTTCCTCTCTTCAGATCCCCTGCCAATCCCCTGCTACTGACCTCAATTGTATATATATGTTTTGGATTGTGAGCTGTGGTCAGTTGGGTTGTGTTGCACGTGTTGTGCAAGGGGGGCCCTGTTAAGGTTGTAAGGCTTTCTTTATTGGGTATTACTGTATGGGGGGGGGGGGGGGGGGGGTCCTATCAGGGTTGCTATTTTATACTTGTTGATAAAAATTTCCTTTTGTGCCTGCAACTGTCTATGATTTCAACTCTTGTGTTCAATGTTGCCATACTAGGTTTGCACAGGATCATCCACTTTTCTGTCGTGCACAAATTACATCTCTTTGTGCTATTATTGTATGCTGCTGCTTTTCTGATTATTTTCCATGTGATGTTAAAATCTGTATTTGTTTTCTTAAGATCCCATATATGTTTACTTAATTCTGTTTGGTGTTTGTATTTTTCATACTTGAAAGATTGCTTGTGATTGGCGTACCTAGCTTTGAATTTGTTTTCTGTAATCCCTATGTATGTCTCTTTGCTGCTTTTCGTTGTCACAGTGGCTTGGTATACGATGTTATCAGAGAGACATTGGTTGTTCAGAGGGCATTGTCCTTTGATTGTGCAGTTGCACAATCAAAGGACAATGCCCTCTGAACAACCAATGTCTCTCTGATAACATCGTATACCAAGCCACTGTGACAACGAAAAGCAGCAAAGAGACATACATAGGGATTACAGAAAACAAATTCAAAGCTAGGTACGCCAATCACAAGCAATCTTTCAAGTATGAAAAATACAAACACCAAACAGAATTAAGTAAACATATATGGGATCTTAAGAAAACAAATACAGATTTTAACATCACATGGAAAATAATCAGAAAAGCAGCAGCATACAATAATAGCACAAAGAGATGTAATTTGTGCACGACAGAAAAGTGGATGATCCTGTGCAAACCTAGTATGGCAACATTGAACACAAGAGTTGAAATCATAGACAGTTGCAGGCACAAAAGGAAATTTTTATCAACAAGTATAAAATAGCAACCCTGATAGGACCCCCCCCCCCCCCCCCATACAGTAATACCCAATAAAGAAAGCCTTACAACCTTAACAGGGCCCCCCTTGCACAACACGTGCAACACAACCCAACTGACCACAGCTCACAATCCAAAACATATATATACAATTGAGGTCAGTAGCAGGGGATTGGCACGGGATCTGAAGAGAGGAAGGACCTCGAAACAAGTTTGTCGTCCCGGGTTTTTAAGATTTACTTTTAATCATTATTTTAGCTGCTCCCGCATGGTTGAGCACTTTTTCAAAAAAAAAGCCGGAAAATATATTACCAGCTATATATATATATATATATATATATATATATATATATATATATATATATATATATATATATATATATATATATATATATATATATATATATATATATATATATATATTGTGTATAGGTGTGAATATGTTGTCCCTCCCCCTCCCCCTCCCCAGTTAGTACGTAAACCCATCCCCTTCTTCCCTCCACCCTCATAGCATCAACACCTTAAAGTAACATGTACCAACCCACCACTTCAATCTCAGCCCACAATGTCCTCCCACTACACACACACATACTACCTTATCTCCCACTATTCACCTCACACATAACTTGTAGCTATCTTATTTATGCATTTATTATCATTATTATTTTTATTTTTTATTTATTTATTTTTTTTTAATTTATTATTATTATTTTTTAATGTTTCTTTTATTTATTTATTTGATTATTATAAAAATGTATTTTCTAAATATATTTCTGTATCATGCTTTCGTTACCTTAACCTTCACTATAGTTGCTAGCAGTATCATTCAGTAATACTATTGCTAGTATTGATACTACCACTAGCATTGACATCACCATCGCCTTCGCCTCTGGGACTGTTGCCACGGCAACCCTGCCTCTAACCTCTAACCCTCTCTCCTTTCTCCCATACCCATACTTGTTGACACCAAGATTGATCTTGTCCCTTTTGTTTTTCTTTTTTCTTTTTTTTCCCCAATATTTTGACCATTAATAGTATTCCTATCAGTAATATTATTATCATCATTACGACATCGACTCACTCACTATTTCCCTTCCAACAGCCTCGTTCTCATTCAACGCCTTCTTCCTTGCGCTGAACCCTAAACGATCTGAAGCGATCAAAGCTAAGTGAATTTTCGTTGTTTTATGCGTTTATTTATCACCCGACGAAGACCTAAGAGGTCAAAACGCGTTGTGTTTTGTCTTGTGACTCGTTTGTCCACGTTCTCTGGGCGGTTCGCTAGCATTTATTTAAGATTTGTTTAGATTCCCGCCTGCAGTCGTCTCGCTTTGCAACTAGATCTACTAACTAGATATTTAAATCCGCCAATAAATAGTGATAGAGTGCCATCAGCATGGTCATCCCGCCCTATGGCTTTTTTCCAGAATCAGTTAAATTTTGCCATTTACTGCGAACTACTGGCTGTGGTGTTTCATATGCAAACCATTTAAACCACCCCAATCTTTTAGTAAGGGCAGTATATAACTTTCATGTTTATTACCAGTACAGACGAATACTAACTGAACTACAAGTGCCCCTCCCCAGTGACAACGCGTTTAATCCATTTAAAAGCCCAATGGACATTAATGCATATGAAAGAATTTGCAATGAATTTAATATTAATCCTTCAACTGATTTTAGACAAAAGTTAGACCGCAATCATGGGTTAGGCACATTGTATTTGTGGGGCACAAACAGAGAATATAATTATGACTACTGGCCTGGCCACACCTCTTTTCAACCAGACAAACAAGTTCGATTGGGATCAATAGAACAAAAACACCCTAATGCTTGGGCAACATTTATCTTAGATGAAAGTAAAGGCCTAACAATGCCAGGAGTGCAAAGACTCAATGACTCCATACGGACATACGTTTGGTGTCTATTAGGAGCACAAGCACAGACCAAGTCTAGCATAGTGGATCAATCTACAGGCTTTGATGCCAGAAAACAATTTCTAGCTAATTTAGAAGATGCTATTAACTCTGCTGTTGATTTGCCTGCCAGCATACAAAGGTATCAAAACGTTCTTACACACGCTAGGTCAAAGGTTGACTTTGTTGTAGGCCATGGATTATACATGCTACCCTCTGACCTTAGACTGCAGATTGGCATGATACAGAATTATAACAATGAAATCCTCATAGCTGGAGACGACCAAAACTTAGGGCACAATCAAGGCTTAAACACAAGGCCTGCTCCATCCATTTTAAAAAAAAGTACCTAGCCCTGAAGAAAGCGATCCAGCTATAAGCGCCCCACAGCCAGAAAGCAGCCCAGAAAGCACGCCACCTGTTGATCTGCCTCACACTGACAGTCACACTAGCGAAAAGACAGCCCTAGTTGTATTTTTAACTTTTACTGGATTAGCCATACTTTATTTCACTAAAAATTAATCCAGCAGCTAGCACTCCTAACGTCCACAGATGGTCAGCCATATAACCAGCAACTTTGCCTATAGTAGACAAAACCCAACTAACAACACTACCTATTATGCCAGGCAGAGCATCAAGCGCTTTGGCAGGTAACTTCTTTAATATTTTCTTCATCTTCAAAAACATTTTTTTTTCAAAGTTCAGATCTTTGTCAAGTCATTACTATAACAACTGAAGAATTGTAAGCCTGCACTTGTTTTCCCCCACTACTTAATTGTTCAGCATTATATTGTTTGGTCAATCAGTGGGAGATTGCATCTCTTAGGAGATCCAAGTAAAGGTTGTTCTGCGCAATTCTTAGCCACTCACAATGCTTGGGTTATTGAACAGCAGAGCTGACCACTCAGACTGTTCCATATCTTTTGACCTCCCTTGCATCCTTGAATGGATCCTCAAGCATAGGCTCAAAGATTGTCCCCTATATTTTATACTGTTTGAATAATGCTTTTAGTTTTTCAGCGACGTTTTTCCTCTCCACACTTTTGTTTTGTTCCATTTTATTACCCTTCACTGGCTGCTTTGAGGCTGCTGTTGGATTCTTTTTTCGAACCCTTGGTGGTGAGAACACCACAGAATCATGGACTGTGGTGTGTCTCTATTTGACACCAAGAGCACAGACACAATTAGCCGTGTCTCCCTGATGAGTCCGATCCAGCGGACGAAAGGCCTAGGAGCAGGCAATGCAAATAAATGTGCCTTTGAGAGGGATTACTCTGGTTCCCTTAGGCAGCTAGTGAAGGGCTTCTCATATTTATAATATATTCCCCCATTTTCTTCATCTTCAAAAACAATTTTTTTTTTCAAAGTTCAGATCTTTGTCAAGTCATTACTACAACAACTGAAGAATTGTAAGCCTGCACTTGTTTTCCCCCCACTACTTAATTGTTCAGCATTCTTTAATAAGTTTGCTAGATGATGCAATTGTTTTCTAATCCAACTTTTACCAGGTTGAGGTGTCGGAGGCGCTACTGGCCCTGTTGGCGCACTGTCGGTTAAAGCATAACCAAGTGTAGAGATAGCAAACCCAACAGCTGTTAATATGCTAACTATTGTAATCCCTGTTCCCTGAACAGAGTCCTTATTCTTTCAGCTAGCGTAGTGTTTTCATAAAGTATTCTGTTTATAGTTTCTCTGATTCTGCTTGTTTGTGATGCTAGCTGCGCTCTGTTAGTAGACAGCACTTCTAACCTGGCTGCCCTTAGCAACCTTAAATCTTGTATTTTCTGCTGTATTCTAGCCTTTTCTTCTCGCCCTAAATTGTTATCGTCTGCATCAGCCAGTTTATTTTTTTTCTTCTTCTATCTCTCTCTCTAGCTCACCAAGTTTTGCTAAATTGTTTTCTAGTTCGCCTCTTATTGACTTTAGGCGTTCATTAAGCCCCAGGATTTCACGCATAGGCAATGACGAATCGTCAATTGTTTCTAATGT
>CM031622.1:57939556-58004556 GCA_018398815.1 Conus ventricosus | reverse complement strand
GTGTGTGTGTGTGTGTGTGTGTGTGTGTGTGTGTGTGTGTGTGTGTGTGTGCGCGCATTCTTAGAAATAATTTGTGTGTGTGTGTGTGTGTGTGTGTGTGTGTGTGTGTGTGTGTGTGTGTGTGTGTGTGAGTGTGTGTGTGTGTGAGTGTGTGTGTGTGTGTGTGTGTGTGTGTGTGTGTGTGTGTGTGTGTGTAGGCTACTTGTCTTAACAGTGTTAGACTTGAAACTCACCTGCACATTGATTGAGTGGTAGTTCTTTCTGTTCACGTATTCATGCTCGTTATCTGGCGGTGCCTGTATTCGAATTTGAGTTCCATCAATGCAGCCCACAACATCAGGGAAGCCACGCCCTCCGTTTTGATCTCCGGCGAACTTTGCTTTAGATCAGCTTCACGTTGATTTGGAAAAATAATCCAGTTAGGAACGTGTCGCAGCAAAGCATTTGTGACGCGCGTCACTGTCTTGCTTGTTGTGCTCTGCGTAACTCCAATTAGCTCTCCACACAAGTCTTGAAACGACCCACTGGCATAGTATCGCAGGCACAACAACACTTGCAGGATTGGGGTCAGCGAACCTTGTCGATTGGCGAGAACAAGATCATCGTGCACTTCGTCCGTAATCCTTCTGATCTCGTCCCTTGTAAGTCGAAATTTACAATATACTTCACCGTCATCAAACACTTCAAAAGGATGTGTACGGTCACGAAATATTCTGTTTAATCGCAGATTTCTTCGACGCCGCCGTCTAACAATGTCTGCCATCGTTGCCTTCCCTTCCAAAAACGAGGTTAACACCGGTGGTAAGCGCTGTATCACTCCTCAGTGGGAGGGATAACTTCCCACCAAAATTGCCACCGGTGTTAGGCCTACCACCAGTCTGAGAATACCAAAAAGAAGGAATGTTATCACCGTGACAGCTTGCCACCGTGATAACGGCTTACCACCGCGTCATAACTACGGGCCCTGAGCATAACACAATAAACAAACCAACTGAGGAATGTTCGCTAAAGGTTTCCTCACACGAAGCAGGTAAGAGATTACATTCACAGGCTAAACAAACAAATAGCATGTTGTATCTTTATCCTTCCCTCACTCACGTTCAAAATTTTCCTTTCTTAGGAACTGAACTAATACAGCAACCATTGCTTTATAACTGCCACCACATTTGCAAATAATAATTCAATGGCACAATTATCACCACATTTTATAGCAACATTTCAAAACGACACAATTCTCCAACCACGCATCCAAACGACTAATCATGCGTACGCACGCTCGCAAACATAAAACTCGTTCCCCTTGCACACACAAACAGACGGTGGCCGAAGAATAAGAGACCGGTGATTGTGACAGGGGCGGACGAGCGAGACCAAGCAAGTTCCAACCCTAAATCACCAGGTTCTCCTCCATCCCCACCGACTACCGCATCACCAGATGCATTGAAAGGAGAAAGAATTTTGGATATAATTTAGAATGGCCAGGTTAAAGATTGAATTAACCAGAGAAAAGTGGTCTCAAACAATATTTCTTTTATAATTTTGAAAACAAAAAGAAATTGCGCAAAAGAGAAGAATTAGCCGGCTAACAACAACAAAAAACCCCACGAAACTGATGCTTACCAGCTACCCGTGGGTGACCCAAAAGTGGCGGGTCAAGCGACTCTCTGCCCTCTGTCCAGTCGAGAGGACCAGCAGAGCAGATGCGGAAAAGAGATGACGTCCCTCCCCTACAGGCCGACTGTAGGAATGAAGGTACTGACCGTACCTTCAACGACGTGGTAGAGAACCAAAACCGGAGCGGGCGCTCCCAGGGACATCTTCCGCTCGAGTGAAGAGAAAACCTCCTAACCAATGGCAGCCAACATGCCACCCTACGTCACAGAGTGAGAATACCTCAAGCTAAGAGGAATGCTGCACGTGCGGCAGGTAAAAAGACAGGTGAGAGGCCGATAGAGACAGCAAGTTCAAGAGAAAAGTGCCAGCCACCCGTGAACCTGCAGGATGAATTGCATGGGCAGTGAAATTAGAGAGAGAGAGAGAGAAAGTAAACCTAACCTGAGCTGAGCTACATTAAGGTGCAACCACACCACAAGCCACATTAAGGGACTGATACACGACAACAACAACGACAATACATAAATGAATAATTCCACCACCCTAGATGGGTCAATCGTCATAGGCCTCGTGACAAACTCGTGACACCCAGTATAAAAATAAAACGGTTATTTATTATGAAAGGGTTATACACGCCATTACAGAAAATAGAAACAAGCGAGACACTCTTTGGAACATACATCTAAATCAGTCTCTGAAGTCTTTAAAAGGAATTTTGTTCTTGTTTACTGAAGAAACAACTCCTTTTCATAGAGAATCAGAAGCGTTTTATAATCCAAAAATTGAGAAGGTTGACTGTGCAATAAATGGCAAGTCTGATCAGTTGTATTCGGGTCGCGGACTTTTACCTCACCAACACTTTGATGAAATAAGAAAGTTGTTCGCTGGAGGTAGGCAAAGAGATCCTGCAGTTGATCGTGTATGTAAAAAACTTCGCCTTTATGATGTAAGACTCGAAGACTACTTAATAACCAAATATGGGCTGTGGCTGAATTTTAGATCTACATTTGACAACAGATTGTTTGGAAGTGGAGAAAGGGTAGGGCAAGATGGTATAAAAATAAATATTCACAAGAAAGCAGACGGAAACGCCCCAATAAAAATGCATGTTTTTTATGGTTTGTGATGCCCAGTTAAACATTGAAGAAAACAGGTTAAAAGACGTGGCTTATTAAAATGTAGAAGAAATATTCTAATAAAAACAGATGGATAGCTTGAAGTTTCTTCCTAAAGATCCGCACTGTTCTCTTATCTGCGGGATTACTGGGTGTGGGAAAACTGTCTTCGTACTTGATTTGCTACAAACAATATACAGGTTTCATTACGAGTACATTGTTATATTCTGCACAACCATTAAGCACAACAAGTCTTACAAAGAAAGGAAGTTTATTTGGACAGACGAGAATATATTTTTAGTTGATCCTAGCGACAAACTGAGCGACTGTTTAGAGCATTACTATAAACTATTTGAGGGAACTGAAACACTGTTTATTATTGATGACTGTTCAGCTGAACGAGACATTGTTAAAAAAAGAAAAGCTCTGTCAAAGCTAGCCTTTAGTGGGCGCCACGCCTTAGTTTCTGTGTGGCTCTTAACTCAAAAATACAATTCTGTCTTAAAAAACTTTAGATCACAGTTAAAATCGGTTGTATTATTTTACACTAAGGACGAAGATAGTTTTGAAGAATGTTTAAGTGAAAATTATATAATAAGGGACAAAGACGAGCTAAAAAAAAAAAAGAGCAGTTAAAAAAATCTAAGCACGCTAAGCTATGCTTACGGACTGACCCCCCAGTTCAATACGTTTGTTTATTATAATTTTAATATTAAAAAGAATGTCTCGAGGGCCAGAATCAAAAGCGCAACTAGCTCCTAAATGCACTGCAGTAGAACTAAAAGACCTAGCAGACACAACCGAGTTTGATCTAATAGGAGTGCCAGGAAATGTTTATGGATTTGAGTACACAGATGATGGGGTTTACAAACGAACAGAAATTGAAGACAAAAAACGACAGCAATATCCTACCTAGAAGAGATAAGAAATTTAAGGACAAACGATTTTGGCACACATGAAAACAAACTTCATAAAAGAGAGAATGCTTGGGCGTTGCTTCCTGAAATTGCTTGGAATTTACAGTTTAAACTACGAAGCCCTAATGTATACTTTGATAAGAAAAACAATTTTAGAAAAGCCTTAAATGCAGGACCCATTCTTGTTAGCCTAGTTCCAGGAACACAACAGAAAAAACAGATTGAAATAACTAGGCAGGGTTCTGAATATATGCTACAGAGAAAGAAGTCCTTAGCTGAAGTGGGGGATGACACCGTTGGCTTAGAATTTACCCCCACGCTACTGTCACTACCTAGGAAAATGACGATGATTTTTCGCTTATTTATTACTCCGAGGGAGGGCGATCCTAGTTTGCCAGAACATACGTTAATTAGAGGTATACAAATAAAGGCTGAAAACTTGGATGCCCCTCTTAAGCTTGGTATTGCAATTACTAAAAACGGAGATGAAATAAACCCCCTTGTATCATCTGACAAGGTTATTGTGATGGTTGACAAAGACAAACTAACAGTACTCGACTTTATTTTCATTAAGTATGTTGATTTTATTGCGTTTTACTCTGTTAATGAAGTGCTGTCAGAAGAATTAATAAGAAGAAGATATGTACAAGATTAATTTTAAAAAAAATCTTATTTAAAAAATGGAGGTTCAACAGTTTAGGTTAGAGCAAATAACCGAACTTCAAACGGAAATAGAAAGCGACTTGGATAAGTATAGAGTTACTAGAAAGAAATATGCTAAAGCTTTAAAAACTCTTTCTTATGTAATTACTGGCTCATCGGCTGTAGCTAGCGTAAGTGCTGGGTCTAGTGTTGCTCTTTTAGCTACTGGGGTTGGAGCGCCAGCCTCTTCAGCATTAGGAGGCCTTGGTTTAGGTTTAGGCGCCATGTCTATGATTGTAAGTGCTGTTTTTAAAAAAATTAACTCCTAAATTACAAAAGCACACTGCCATTGATGCCCTAGCATCAGCAAAGCTTTGTTCATTAAGATTAAGAATAAGCAAATCATTACAGGATGAAAACATTACAGACGAAGAATTTCAGAAGCTTATGGCTGATGGTGAGGATTATAGACGGCAAAAAATTGAACTTCAAAAGGAGTGGAGAGAAACTTTTACTTCACGACAGGTAGACACTGATGCAATTAAACAGAACATTGAAAAACAAACACATGATCAGTTAAACCCAAAATAGGCCAAAAAAAAAAGTTTAACAAAAAAATAAGTTTAACAAAAAATAAACACTATTTTTTTTTAACTCACTGTGTTTGGCGGGACAGCTTGCAGCTCTTCACGAACAAAGGATCTTTTAGGGGCAGGCTTTTTAGAAGAGAGAGTCTCTCTTAAATAATATACGGGAGGGGTTGTTTTCATGATTCTTTCAACTTCATATACATCTACGCTCCATGTGGGGTCTGTGGCTCTAATTCTAACATCGCCTTCTGCCTCTCCAGGAGCATACAAGTATCTTACTTTTAGTCCAAACGGCAAGAGTTTTTGAGTCCCCTGCACATCTTCAGTAATGCTAATTTGTATTAATTTGATTGCGTTTACTGGTTTAAGGCCTGTTGCTTTAAATTCTTCATTGTTCATGGCACGTAAAACTGCTGGCAATCTCCTAACCCATTCTGTGTTGCGTTCTCTGTACTTCGTAGCGTCCATAATTTCTCTGTGATATTGATAAGTAAACAGACGTTCAGCTAGATTCTTATTAAGTTTTCTACTAGGGCTTGTGATCGATGGTTGCCTGGGATCCCTCTCTTAACTGTAACATGATGTTTTAAAAACAGCTGGTTTACAGAACCTTTAAACTCTTTTCCATCATCAACTTGAATCATCCTAGGATACTTTAATGGACCTCGCATGTATATTTGTTGTAAAGCCACAGCAACAGCAGTTGAGCTTTTATCCGTTAAAGGCTCAGCGTCTTTGTATCTTAAAGCCATGTCAACAACTGTCAGAGCATACTTGAACTTTTTTCTTCTAACTTTGTCATGTGGAAGATACAACAAGTCAATCTGGTGGGTGTCATTTGGAACTGAGTTAACAAATCTAGGCCCTATTATTCTTTTGGGGGCGGGCAGATATATTTGCCAAATTGCTTGTTTTGAAAGCCAGTCTTTCGCATCTGATTCAGGCACTCTAGCAGCTTTACTCAGTTTTTCAATAGCACACGATACACACGATGCACACAATATTTTATTTGTCCTCATAAAATACAAGGAAAATTTGTTTGTGGTGCCATTATCAAAATTCACATATTGCAACAACTTATAAACTAGTATATCATTAAAAATATTCCACTCTTTGCACGGTGCTCAGTCATACCTTGTCAATTCATTTATCCATCTTGTGTCACTCTATATATATATAAATATTAACACATGCACACACACACACACATCCTACCACCCTCTCCCCACCCCCCACCCCCCAGATACACACACACCACACCAATACAAAATCACACACACCGCCAAAACAGTGTCATACACACACACACACACACCACACACACACACACACAACCACACACACACACACACACACACACACACACACACACACACACACACACACACACACACAGAGGTGCACACATCACGACCACAAACCACCATCACATATGCAATATTATAACAACACTTAAATAAACACTCCAAGTGTAAAACAGAACGCTCCAAGATAAGCTCAAAGTTAAGTATAAAAAAGAAAGAAAACAAGAACAATAGCACCATTCAAAAGATCAATAATATTGCAAAATGTATAATTATGTAAACTGTAAAAGTAACCTGCAGAGTTAAATACAAATCAGGAATAAAAGATTTACTGCTAAGTAAAATGTTTGAAGTTGGGTGAGAGAGAAAGAGAGAGAGAGAGAGACCGAAGGGAGATAATTCATAGGGGTGTGAAAATTGAAAAAACAGACTTGTATGAACATTTAACTATAAAAAAACATATCATTCTCTATTAAACCAAGTATGGAATAAAAGAGCACAAAATTTCAATGCCAAGAAATTATATCACAAAAAGTATGATTGTATAAACAGTAAAAATAATACAATCAAATAAAGATATTTGCAGTAAAAATGGCTTGGATGGGGGGGGGGGGGTTCCTTCACACACACACACACACACACACACACACACACACACACACACACACACACACACACACACACACAATATATATATATATATATATATATATATATATATATAATATATACATACATATAAACACACATATACATATACACATACATACACACATATACATACATATACATACATATATATATATATATATATATATATATATATATATATATATATATATATATATATATATATATATATATATATATATATATATACACATACACACATACATATATATACATATATATACACACATATACATACACACACATACATACATATATACACATACATACACATACATATACATGTCTTTCCTTTCCAATACCCTTTAGGAGAATAATATATTTTGTACTTCGCATTGTCCATATTTAAATGCATTTTATTTTACACAAGAAAGTGAGCAACAAGATAGACTGAGGTCATGCCAACTACAATAAAACCTATCTCTGCAGTCTTCTGTTCCTCAGATGGTTCATAAAAGTCAGACAGTTCTGGCGGCGGTGTTATTAGAAACTTCTTTCTTGTCACTAAGTAATACTCATTCATTGCGTCATCAACGTCTGTAAATGTGTGCTCTGCATGACCCTGTTCTCTTAACTTTTTATTAATAAAGTCTAGGTGAGCAATTCGTCTTTTCTCATAAGCGTCTCTTGCCTTAGCTAAATCTTCTATTGCCTTATTATGTCGTTCTCTCTCTTCATCGGACCGCAATTTACTAAACATATAATTGCTTTCAGAGAAGGCTAAAAGCATTAACAATAGCTCCTCCCACCATCAGAACCAATCCAGACATCTTTTTATAAATCAATATTTTCTAGATTAATCTTTCTATGTATTAATATTTTCTGGGATAATCCCCTGTGTAACAAGAAAGTCTTTTGACGCAATCCCTGCAGTAATTACAACTATAACCTTAACAACATCCTCAATGTCTAACCTTCCTAGATCAGCCGGCTTCATTTTAAACATGTTTTTTGCTAACACGCTATAGCCTATACTAAGGCCGCTAATTACAGCAGAATGGTAAATCGTATTGATAATCTTTTTTTCACTCATCTTTTTATTAACTAAACAAATAATTAAAATAATCATAATACGAAAGGCTGTTTATGTGCTTTTTAATCAAATACTGTCGCTGCGACACGATTTTATGAGCGACAGTATTATATACGACACCGGCGCAGCGAGAGACGGTGGAGAAAGAGCCGATTGACCATCCACCGCCAGATCTTTGCAGCGAACAGGTGTTAGGCAGGGGACTGCCTCCAGGATGCCAGAGAGTCATACTACCATGATAAAATTGACTCCTGTTCTTCATCAAAGCAGTTGTTTTCTCTTTCAAGTGAACTACTTGGCAAACAAAAGAAATTAAGTTTGCCCACGAACATTCCTCCTTCTCAAATCTCTCAACAATTTAGTGAATTCTTTGTTGATAAAATCAAAACCATCCGTGACAATCTTGATGCAAATCCTTCCCAACCAATTCTTTACGATAAATACTGTGGACCACCTTTTGTACTTTTAATCCTGTGGATGAAAAACTGATCAGCGATCTCATAAGTGAATCCTCCAGCAAAAGTTGTGTCCTTGACCCCATCCCTACTTCCCTCCTTAAACGGTGTGCCTCTCATTTGATTCCTGTGATTACAAACATTGTAAACAAATCTCTCTCGTCAGGCATAATGCCTCCTCAGTTTAAGCAGGCAATGGTTACCCCTCTCTTGAAAAAGCCAGGACTGGACCTTAATAAGTTAAAGAACTATAGACCTGTGTCCAACCTCCCATTCCTCTCAAAAATCCTGGAAAGAGTTGTGCTGAAGCAGCTTCAGACTCATCTTTCAGACCATGGTCTTCTTGAGGCCTGTCAGTCTGCTTATAGGAAGAATCATAGTACTGAGACTGCTGTATTGAGCGTACTGGACTGTTTGCTGTGCAAATCCGACAGTAAACTTGTTTCTCTCGTAGCCTTACTTGATCTGAGTGCTGCCTTTGATACGCTAGATCACACTACTTTACTTGAAAGGCTTAGGGTCACTTTTGGTGTTGATGGGATAGTTCTTCAGTGGTTCGAATCATACATCAGAGATAGGTCGCAGGCGGTGGTTGTGGGTGGTGTAAGGTCTACTTTGTCACCTCTTTTGTATGGAGTACCACAGGGGTCAGTATTGGGCCCAGTGTTGTTTACATTGTACTCACAGCCCTTGTCGGATGTTATCTCGGACCATGATTGTGATTTTCACAAGTATGCTGATGACACTGAACTTTCTAAGAGTGGCACACCTGATGAGTTTGTTTCTGTTCAATCTGGGGTGTCTCGGTGTATCAGCAGTGTGCAGGAGTGGATGACAAGTAATAAGCTTAAATTAAATTGTGAAAAGACTGACGTCATGCCCGTTGGAACCTCCTCCTGCCTCAAACTCGTTGAATCAGAGTCAATGGTTGTTGATGGCACCGAATTACCTTTCAATAAGTCTGTCAAATACCTTGGTGTTACCATTGATCAGTGTCTGACCATGCAGAATCAAATATTTGTAGTATGTCGCTCATCCTTTTTAGAGCTGAGACGTATTGCTTCCATCCGACGCTTTATATCCAGGGAAGTAGCTGTCAGGCTAGTCTGTGCCATGGTGATGTCAAGATTGGACTACTGCAACTCTGTTTATGCTGGGCTTCCCACAGAACAGATTGCTCGGCTGCAGAGAGTCCAAAATAGCGCTGCACGACTTGTTTTGAAGAGGAGGAGGTGTGAGCACATCACTCCCATGCTGATCGAACTGCACTGGCTTCCCATACAGTATCGGTGGCAATTTAAACTGGCAGTTCTTGCTTTCCGCCACTTCAATGAATCTCTTCCTCACTATCTCTCTTCTTCTCTCTGCACCTACCAAAGCTCTCGTACCCTTCGCTCTTCTTCACAAAAACTTTTGCAAATCCCTAAGCGTTCTCTGAAATCTGTTGGCGAAAGAGCCTTCAGTTTTAGAGCACCTTCTATTTGGAACTCCCTCCCTGAAGACCTTTGTAATCAGCCTACTCTTTCTTTTTTTAAATCTCAGCTCAAAACTTACCTCTTCAAAAAGGCCTATTCTCTTCTGTAGATGACTAGATCTCTCCTAAATTTCTCCACAACTAGTTTGGTGAGGCAGTTTATGCATGCAGGTGCGTCTGCAATTATGTATTTTCTTTTTGCTGTGTGCATGAATATTGTATGAATAAGTGCAAATGGTCGATGTAAGCGCATTGAGTTGTACAACAAGAAATGCGCTATATAAGTATTATACATTATTATTATTATTAACACCAACGATAGGCACTGCATAATTAACCAACGTTGAACTCATGGTTTTAAAAGTATTATATTATTTTTTTATTGTTTTAAAAATGGATTGTGACGAACATTAAAGTGTGAGGAGCAAGCAGACTACTCCGTAGGCTACTCAGCAGACCACTGCCATAAAGAAAGATTATACTCTCTGGCTGCTTGTGGAAAAACTAAACAGTATTTAGGCACTGAACTAAGTGTTGAACAAATCCAACAATTGTCTACATCAGACGTTGAGAAGTACTACGCTAGGTACGAAGCGCAGTTAGGGTCAAAAATGGTTAGATCGGTGGGGCAGACAATGATTAGTCTATATGCTAAGTTAGTAAGTAAGATGGCGTCGGTTGATTCAGAAGAAGATTTAAAATATGACTTATCACAAGATCCGGTTTTAAACAAGTCCCTAGAAACTCTTGCATGTGACATGTATTACAGATTTGGGACATTGTTATGCCCATTCATCATGGGATTAATTACTTTTAATCATATTAATTTTGATCATATTAAATTTAATCGCAATAAAAAAAATGAGCGAGAAGACCCGCAGGACCCTCCGCAGGAGCAGAATGTACCGCAAGTGAATGTAACACAGGTGAATGTACCACAGGTGAGTAATGTTACTAAGACTAAAAATCCTGGGCATGTTGCGGCCGGCCATAGACTAGTTGAATGGCACAGACTGAGAAAAGCAAACCAATCAGCAAAACAAAAATTGTTAGATAGTAATACAGCATCGCCACCGCCAACAACAACCCAATTAACAACAACACAATCACAAACAAACGATAAGATGTATTATTATGTATTTGCTGCTGTTGTTGTTGGTGGGGGGGGGGGGTTAGCATACAAATACCCTAACACCATACTTAGCAGCAAAGTCACAAACCCCCACAAAAACAGTAAAAGAAGAAGAACCAGCTTCTGCAAAAAAAAGTGCAACCTCCTGCAGTAGATCCATTTTCTATGGAATAGTTTTTTTAATGAACTAGATAAAGTACAAGTTAAGAACTAGATAAGTACAAGTTAAGTTAGTTATAGAAAGTACTTTTTAAGTTAAGTGCAAGTAAATTACAAGTTAAGTGCAAAAAAATTAAGTTCTAGTTTTAAGTACTAGTTAGTTTCTTAGTTAAGTTCTTGTTAGGTTCTTAAGTTAAGTCCTTGTTAGGTTCTTAAGTTAAGTACAGGCCAAGTCAGTCAAGTTAATCTTTTAAGTTCTCCAATGCCTACAGCATATGAAAACTTAGGATTGATGTAAGTTCTCTTGTTATTGTTAGAGACTAGTGATTTTTGTTAACAGCAGTTGTGTTTACTTGATGAAGAGTAGAGCGCAGATTAACATTTGTGTGATAAAATACTTTGTTCTCAAAGAGAGCTTGCTTGTAGTTGTCGTGAGTTATATTTTTTTTACAACTTCTTTACTTATGCCTTACAGCCCTGATGTGGCCCTTTGTGGTCGGCTGGGCTATAAGCAACATTATCTTATCTTACTTATGCCTTTAGCTTTTTTCATTACAGAAGTCTGGCTAGCAACGCTGTACATCTTTGACCGCAAACCAACATATTCTTTTATAACTGTCCCATTGAGTTCATCCTTCATCTTTCCAATCACTTTCTTGTTTACAGTTCAATGTAAAGGACTGTCTTTTGGATAGTCACATGTGTCATACCATCCATCAGTTCCTTTAGCTACTTCTGTTTCTAAGTCTTTGTAAAAGTCTTCTGTGGGGACGTCTAGAATAAAAGAGTCAGTGTCTGTGTAAAGTACTCTTGCTTCTGGGTACAGTGGTTTAAAGTAATCATACAGAAATTCTAACATTAATAACTTTGACAACTCTAATACAGTAAAGCCGATAAACACCGGCTTGTCCAACTTAACATCCTTTTTCTTCATCATAATGCCAACCAGGCTGTCGTTAAATCTTCTAAAGTCTTGATAGTTAGGTTTAGAGGCAAACTTAATTGCTTGGTTTTCTTTTGTAACTAATTTCACATCTTTACGTTTTGTGGATTTTCCATAGTTTTGCCAAAACAGCTGTTGTTCATCAGTTTAAAGAAGTCTTTTTCTGAAGCATCAGTGGCTTGGGTTCTAAGATCAGTATTCTTCTTGATGCATGGCCTCATAAAGGGCTCTTGGTCAAAAGCAATGATTCTATGAACAGCAGACAGTTTCAGTCCGTGTCTTAGGTAAAACTGTAACAGTCTGTAATGACAAACATACTTAGTTTTGTGGCGAAGATTGGGCACAAGTTTAGGAGGTTCTGTGGGGCTCATTTTTAATCTTTCTGCGGCCAGAGGATAATCGTTGTGGAGATCGTGTAATTCATGAGGATATTCTAAGTCTACTTCTAGAATAAAACCATACTGTTGATCTGACGTCAAACTGTCCAACCACTTTAATGCCCCTTGAATATTATTTGTACCATGCCTGTATACATTCTGAAGTTACGTAATGGAAGCGGCTGGCTCATGGCCCACCCATACAGATTGTTGGCGTCTAAGTACATTAGATAGTTGGATGGTTTAGTTGGGTCATAATCATCTAAGTACTTGTTGTTGGCTTTGCAGTAAAGGGTGACAGGCCATGCTAATACCTCCCCTCAGCCCGTCTTCAATCATCTGAAGTGTGGGTAGATCAGAAATTAAGTCAATCTGGATGTTTGTAGACTTTAAGAATGCATCCCAAGAAAGGCCAGGTGCAGAGATGTAATGTGATGAGTCTAGACAGTAATGTTTCATGCATGTAGATCTGTAATTCTGAAAGACGTCTGCCAATAAACACACGTCAGCCAATAGATAGTAATCGTGATAATCGCCATTGTTTGGCAGTGTAATTCTGTCCAGGCTTTCTGAGCGTATTCATAGTCAGCATCAGTTATGTCTTTGCCTCTAAGACTAGAAAAGAAAGCGCCTTTAGGGGGAAGCGAGTCTTCATCAAACCTGTCCACGAGTTCATGTATTCATAAGGATAAACACCTTTACGCACTAAAGATGGGTCAAAGTATTGTTTAGTTGTGGTTTACGGGCGTTTATAGCCACGCCAGTGACCACATTGGGTTTGCGGGCGTTTATAGCCGCGCCAGTGACCCAGACAACACATTGTGGTTTACGGGCGTTTATAGCCGCGCCAGTGACCACATGGGGTTTGCGGGCGTTTATAGCTGCGCCAGTGACCCAGACAAACGAAACACGAAATTGGAAGAGTCACTAGAGGGCAGAGAAGAGGGCCAAATTTAGACTTAAAAAACCACGCAAACAAGTACAAAACCACTGCAGGCATATTCCCAACTTTACACTTTTAGGATTAATATATATACTGTGCAAACTGAAAGCTTCATAATTTTATGGTGTTTATGCATAAGTGTGACTGTTATTAAAATTGTTTTTTATTCAAGCAGAATAGTTTTAAAGGTTAAACAACAACTGTGCTTTAAAGTACTTTTTAGTAGCTACTTTGTACAATATTCATATTAAAAGCTTTAGCAAATTAAACACAAAAACACAACTTTTAATAATCAATTCTCTCTCACTGATCTATAAATAGATAATTTATTCAGGGGAAGACAATTACTTTTATGCATAATTAAAGGGAGATAAATCACTTTCATTATCATTGTTTTTGCTTATTTTGATTGTTAATGATTACTCTGTGCGTGTGTTTAACAAGGAAGGTAGAAATCAATACTCTACTACAACTGCTGCCAGAGAGCGGAAAAACCCAGGGCTCAAAATAAGCCTCAACAGCCTATTGATCGTTTGGCAGAGCGCGTTTCAGTGTGTGTTACAGGCCCATGCCGCGGCTTACTTATTTTTTAATTGTCGTTTTTATTTGAGTGAAGCCCGAAGTAGCTACAGAGCTTATTAATATACTTTACGAGTTGGATTGGGAGAGGGAGGCTGATAAAGATCAGTTGAAGAGCAGGTTTGAAGAATTAATTACTGATCTTTTTGAGCGCATAAATATGCGAGAAAGCATAAAGCACTCAATCAGTAAAATACCAGATTCTTGGCCCCAACCGGTTATAAAGTTGTTTGCCATTTTAGTTGATAATATGGCTCCTGAAGATGTTAATCTGACTGTTTCTACTGACTCGGAAGGAGTAGCTATTCGCTTTAATGAAGATCAGGTTTTACGATTAGAAAAGACTATGATTAACAGCTGAATTTACAATTATTTTTTTATTTATTTTAGATTTAAAAATGGCTGCCGAACTCGGTGAATCTGATTTAAAGAATTGCAATGAACTATTTGACGTAACAATGAAAGTATTAAACATTGATTTTAGTGAATTTGGGTTTGAGAATGATGTAAACAATATTATAAAAGATCATAGTGAACTATTTGACGAAGCAATCAAAGTGATGAACATTGACTGTAGTGATTTAGAAAAAGCTAAAATATTAGCAGCGTAAATATTTGAGTTAAAAAATGAACCTCACAAGCGTGTCTGAGTTTGAAAAACTGCCAGCCAGCGCAGTGGTGAAAGGTAGTGACAAACAATTAAGCAATATGTTTAGCGAAGTAGACATGGGCATTATTAACCCCTCAAATGTTCATGAAAGCATGACACACGCTATCTCTAAAATCCCAGAGTCTCTTCAAACTGACCCGCCAGCAAAAGTGTTGTTGGCCATTCTGATTGATTATGTAACACCTGATGGCAGTAACATAGAATCTGGGTTTCAACTAAACAGAAAGAAGTTATTAGCTATCGCGACTTTAATTCTGAATGGGCTGATTACATGCTTACACAGTTTAACCATGCAAGTGAAGAAGCAAAGTTAAGGGGTTCTGGCTGGTCTGAAGGAACAGTCCTTCAAATTAGATTGAGACAAACAAAGTTCTATCCCATAGTCAGTAATTCTTACCTTCCTCTCCCAAGAGAGTTAGTTTTAAAAACGAGCAGTCTTAAACATACAAAATCCTGACAGCATGTGTTTTATGTGGTGCGTTTTAGCACATTTACATCCTGTTAAAAAGAACGCAGAAAGAGTATCTAATTATGAACAATATAAACAAGATCTGAACTTTGATAACATAAACTTTCCAGTAAGTATAGAAAGCATATCTCAGTTTGAAGAGCAAAACAAACCAATCACCGTAAACGTTATACACATGGTTTGTAGTAGACAATCTAGTGCCTCTAAGGGTTTCTCCCAACGCTCCCACTTTAGGCGATTCACTTAAGAATCATGTAGACTTGATCTGTTTGCAGATTGTACAAAGAGTCATTATGTATTAATTAGAACAATAAGCAGACTGTTAGAATATACATCAAAACATAAATCTAGACAGGAGCTTTGTAGAAGGTGTCTGGTCAGAATCCCAACTACAGAAGCAGCTGCCAGTCATAGAACTCATTGTAAAAGTTTTGTAGACTGTGAAACCAAACTCCTCACACCTAAACCAGGGTCTAAAGTTAGTTTTAAAAATTTACACAAAATGCAAATGAGTCCATACGTGGTTTATGCTGACTTTGAATCGCTCTTGCCGCAGTACTACGGTCCACACCAAGAACAAAAAACAACCTTATTAACCCACCATCAGATCTGTTCTTATGCCTTTGTTGTTGTTAGGTCAGATGGGGCACACACACGCCCAGAGATTTTTAGAGGTCCCAACGCAGCTAGTAGATTTTTAGAGCAGATGAAACAACTTTGCAATCAGTTATCCAATGAACTGAACCTTTCAGACATTGTTATGACTTCTGAAGACCAAGAACGTTATGACGCATCTACACACTGCTGGATTTGCGGCTTAGAGCTAACACCTAACAGTAAAGACGCGACAGTAAGAGACCACGATCACATTACTGGCAAATTTAGAGGAGCTGTGCACAACAGTTGTAATCTTCAGCTTAAGGTTGACTCTAAAAAATGGAAACTGCCTATCTTCTTTCACAACCTACGAGGCTACGATTCTCATTTTATCATGCAAGCAGTGACTTCTGAATATAAGAGGGTTACCTGCATTGCACAATCTTCAGAAAAGTACATGACTTTTACTCTGACTGTTTATCCTTTTATGACTCAGCCCAACATCTGATGGGAGTTTGGATAAACTAGCAGGATCTCTACAAGACTTTCCAATCAATGTGTGTGTGTGTGTGTGTGTGTGTGTGTTTGTGTGTCCTAGGAAGAGTCACTAAAAAGGGGGTGAGAGAATTGCCCCAAATTAGACAAACTGAAAGTAGGCAACCAAGTATAAGAAATAACCACTATTAGAGGCATATTCCCAAAACTCTTCTCATCTGGCCACATTATCTGTGATCCTCTGGATCTGACTTGGGGCCCTAGGGCGCCATAGGGTCTCAAGTTTGACCCAGGGGTGATCAGTAATGTGGCCAGATGCGAAAAGTTTTGCACTTTTTTATAATGATTTTTATGTCCCTGGAGAGAATTTAAATATGCGGGTTCATGATCACCAAATCCTATTTTGCATGGAAACCCCCATTTTAAATTAACGATTACGTCGATTTTTAGAGGTTTTTGTGAGTTAATTTTTTAGAAACAGGTGTTAATTTTGGCTAAAACTGACATGAGAAGGACGTGATGTGTATGTGAAAAAGGGGGTTTTCGTGCAAAATAAGATATGGTGAGCTTGAACCCGCATATTTACATTCTCTAATGGCTTGAATTCTATGTCCTTTCATGCGATGCTCCCGGTTCCTATTTTCTGGCCACGTTCTGAGGTTGGCTTGGATCGAAAACTTTTGTGTCGAGCTTGCTTTCTCCCTTTGAATTCATATGCCTTTCCGTTTGGCTCTGTGACTTAACTTTTTTTGTCGACCGCAGTAGGCTAAGTGGGTGGTAACCATAACATGTTTACTTACCACTGAATAGACTCAGTAGTGGTGCCATGCCTTTTTCTGGTGGATTGTCTCCTGTCAAATTGACAACGACTGTTCCATGGATGGAAGATTTAACGACGTGACAGCCCAGTTCAATTTTCCATCCGTCGCTAGCCATCGACAAGTAATTAATCGAAGCATGTATAATGGCAGATAACGTGTATAACGTATATATATATATATATATATTATATATATATATATATATATAATATATATATATATATATATATATATATATAACAAACTAATAAATATATATATATATATATATATATATATATATATATATATATATATATATATATATATATATATATATATATATATATAATATTATCACCTTCCTGTTGAGGTCTCTAAAACGGTAGGCCTTATGAGCACGCAACATTGGACACCCACGTCTGTCTTCTCTGGTGTGTGTGTGTGTGTGTGTGTGTGTGTGTGTGTGTGTGTGTGTGTGTGTTTGTGTGTGTGTGTGTGTGTGTGTGTGTGTGTGTGTGTGTGTTTCGTTTGTTTGGGGGAAGGGAGAGAAAGGGAAAAAAAACAATGAAAAAGAAAAGAAAGAAACATGTCAAAAAAGCATTTTGTTCCTTACCCTTGTAGTTTGTGTTATTAAAGAGAATTCCTCCGAACGACAGACATTCTTACATCAAGGACAGAGTGGCGGGTACTGGGAGGGACAGAGGACCCTGACTGTGGTTCTGACTTTTAGGTGGACACTCCCCGCTTTTACCTGATCATCGACTGATATCTGCACGATGGAGACAGCAACACTAGAACAATTTCAGTACAAATCATCTCGTTTCCTAGTTTGCATATCATCGTCCCACATTTGCCATCTGTGTCCAATCAACCTTTGTCAACAACCACGAACAAGATGATTTTGATTTCTAGCACCCAAATTGAGCCAAGATTTCCGAATCCGTTTTTACACAGACACAGACGCATATTTGAAAGCCAGTTCGTTTTACACTTTACATCCACGTCGAACAACATTTCAGAAATCTCACGATGCAATCTATGATGATGATCCATGTGTAAAGCTTTAACCAGTGCCGAACACATCGAACTAATGAACAATGGATGTCTATTAGACTTCCCATTCATCAAAGCATTTGAGATACGCCTGTCGAGAACTAAAATCTTCTTCAAAGCACAAATATCAGCCCCATACAAAACAAAAATAGGTTGCATCTGGGAATCAACTTGAGAATAACTCAAGCGAATTATTATCTAAAACATGCAATCTTTTTATTACGCATATCAAAGCAGTTGCTCCTACATACAAGGTCTTTACAAGCAAAGTTAAAACTTAGGCGAGTATAAAAAATATCCTTAAGTATTCATACGCATTCAGCACAGGTATAATAAGTCCGTCATACAACCCCCTTTCTCTTGCCGCGAGATAGCCTCCCTTTCTAAATACCGCTATGTTACTACGATTCATGTCCACTTCTAACTCTAACAAGGAGGCAGCCCTGCTCATATTCTTTAGCGGACGCTGTACGAAAACTACAATTTCTGAAATCAAAACAATGTCATCTCCCAATAATAGGATAGATAATTCTAACACGACATCTGCAAATCATTCACCATGAAGGCTATTATTGGTAATTCTTGAGAGAGAGAGAGAGAGAGAGAGAGAGAGAGAGAGAGAGAGAGAGAGAGAGAGAGAGAGAGAGAGAGAGAGCACGTATGAGAGAGAGAGAGTGGGAAGGACAAAGGAAGGTAGAGAGAGAGAGAGTGCATACGTGTGTGTGTACGTGTGTGTGTGTGTGTGTGGGTGCGTGTGTGTGTGCGTATGTGTGCGTGTGTGTATGTGTGTGTGTTTGTGTGTGTTTGTGTGTGTGTGTGTGTGTGTGTGTGTGTGTGTGTGTGTGTGTGTGTGTGTGTGTGTGTGTGTGTGTGTGTGTGTGTGTGTGTGTGTGTGCGTGCGTGCGTGTGTGTGTGTGTGCGCGTACAGGCGAACACTCAACTGCCACTAATATATTTCAAAGGTGATTTACTACCTTTTCTGCGTGTCAAAGAAAATGTTTACAACAGTGATTTATGTGCGCGCGTGCGCGCGCGCGCACACACACACACACACACACACACACACACACACACACACACACACACACACACACACACACACACACTCACACACACACACACACACACACACACACACACACACACACACACACACACACACACACATACACACACACACACACACACACACACACACACACACACACACACACACACACGCACACACACACACACATGCGCGCGCGCGCGCACGCACACACACACACACACACACACACACACACACACACACACACACACACACACACACAGAAATTCATCTCATATATGTCATCCCCCCCCCCCCCCCAACCTGGCGAGTAGATACTATAAAATCACTGTAGTGAGACCTCGTTTCTCATTCCACACTACTTCATCCGCCACTGACAGTTTGTCGATAAATACAAGAAGGTGATACTGTGACAGTATGACTCACCTATTTAGATCAATTGACTCTTCAACCTCCGTGTATTCAGTAATAGCTATCTGCTGTACACAACTGATTGTGATTCTCACGTATTTGTCACAGGAATCCGATTCACATGAAATCAGACTCTCAGATGATGACTTTCTCGTTTGTTCCAGAGAAAATCAAACAGTCACACATGAAGTTACCAGGTTTCTAATTCTTTCTTACCAGCAGGGTCAAAAACCACGCAATAATTCTAAGGAAGTCCAGGATTCAACGAATGATCAATTCGGTTGTTTCTTCAAATTTACTTCACCCGACCTTTACTTAAAAGTACGTTTTGTAGAACAAACGTGCTCTCTACACAACTATATGGAAGTTCAAATACAAGTTAATGCGGACCAAACCTATACAGATATCAGAAACGGATGTGAAAACTGGGAGTCTCCCCTCTTCATTGAATATTCCAGCTTGTTCAATTTTTTTGTGTTGAGGATAGTGGTTCGGAATACCACGATCCCTTACACTATTCAGCTAAATGTAACAAGCGAGCGAGGGCAGGATTCAACACTGAGATCAAATTTTGAGGTACAAATGGTGTCATCACGCATGGGTGAGTGGCATGACAATGATCATCGTATGCTGCCTTTAGGTCAGAGCTGGTGACTCATGTGAGATATTGTAAGCAGCATGTTTCAGTGTAGATATTGCCGGCAGCATAATTCAGTCTCTCTCATTTGATTCTGCTACAAACTCCAATCTTCCATGATGATGATGTTGATGACAATGATGACAATGATGATGATGATGGTGGTGGTGATGATGCTGATGATGCTGATGGCGATGATGATGATGCTGATGATGATGATAATGATGATGATGATGATGATGAGGATGATGATGATGATGATGATGATGATGATGATGATGATGAGGATGATACAAATACATTTGGTAGTTACAGCTGTCGATCATAGTCTCTTACTTTACTTTCTGATTCGACTGTGCGATTCTGATTCTCAATCCATCGATAAAGGGTGAGTGCCACTGAAGCCTACAGAGTGAAATACACTTAGACATGTTTGTGTCTCCCAGGTCAAGTGTATGTCTGCCCATCATTGGCTGGTCCCCTGGTGTACAGATATGTACAGATAGACAGATAGATAGATAGATAGATAGATAGATAGATAGATAGATAGATAGATAGATAGATAGATAGATAGATAGATAGATAGATAAATAGATAGATAGATAGATAGACAGATATACAGAAACGCACATAAAACGAAGATAAAAACAACCGACTCACTGATAAGTGATCAAAAGAACAACCCCTCGTCAATCATTTCCCTTGTTTTGGGGAATCTTTACCAATGAAATTACAGTCTTCAAATACATCAGCTTCCCCTTAGCTGACACTCATTTCAGGCCTTTGCACACACACATCACCCTCTCTTTGCTCCAGACTCAACTGCAAAAAAATATTCCCATTCCTTTTATTTTAATCTGGCTGCTTGGAACCATCTGGCTTGTACTTTGATGTCTACATGAAAGAAAACGAGGAAAATCAACTTTCTGACGCAATAACATTCTCGAAACAATCCAGTTGTGCCAGTCTATGAATACTCGACGCCTTGGCGCATTACTCTTTGGCGTGCAGCCTGCAAGAAAGCGTAGGAGGACCCACTCTATGCCTCCCCCGCACCTCACCCTCACCCCGCCTTCTCCTGCTGTTTAAAATGTGTGAGAAAGAATGACAATACGAGAACGTCTGGACTAACATCCTCTTCTTTTAGTAATCCCTGTTAAGTTACATCCATAGTCGATGATGATTCAAGACCCGAATCTTTTGTCCATGATTTACTTTTTCATATAATTCATTTATTTTCATTGTTTCTATGTATCTTTATTCATATCCCACCCCAACCCCCCACCCCCACCCCCCCAAAAAAGGAAATAGGTTCAGGCATGGTTCTTCAGTATTTTGAATTGTTCATTTGGCGGCTCTGCATTACAACGTTCACGTTCATGTTTTCATTTCAACCTGCGGTCTTCTTGCATTGCAATTTACTTTTATTCAATCTGACTGTCACCCATTGTTGTGTTTTCCGATCATTTACTTTCCCACCACAATTCACTTATTTTCATTGTTTACTTGTTTTTTTGTTCATGTCCTGCTGAAAAGCTTTAAAAGGTTGAGGCTTGGTACTGAAGTATTTGTAATGTTCATCTGATGGCTCAGTATCTGAACATTCATCTTTGTGTTTTCACTTCAACCTGCTGTCCTTCTTCATGACAGATTACTTCTCTTCAATCTGATTGTCGCCCTTTGTTGTGTCTATGTAGCTTAATGTGTTTCCCAGTAACTTTCCTTCAGTCTGTTCAGAGCATTAATCATAGGTTCAAATGTCGTTTCTTTTAATCATGACTGCTTTACATAATTTTTTATGTTGCATTCTTTTGTTTTCATTTTCTATCCCTCTCCGGCCTCTCATGGAGTCTCTTGGAATATAAAGTTCTCCCCGTGGTGTTAAGAGTACCACACTTTTCTATGTAGTGCTTTGCATAAAATACAACATGTGAACTGCCACAACCATGATCAGCTGTATGTACTTGAGGGTTCTCACCCCGGAGATGGAAGCTGACTGTTGATGGGCATGAACACATTGTTGTGTTCACTATACAGAAATTCAACATTCCTGTTGCTGTTGGCGAAAGATGAACACATTGTTGTGTTCACTATACAGACATTCAATATTCCTGTTGCTGTTGGCGAAGGATGAACACATTGTTGTGTTCACTATACAGACATTCAACGTCCCTGTTGCTGTTGGCGAAGGATTCCACCTCGACTCTCTTCTGTTTTCTCTCCTCCAGACCCCCTTCTTACAAAGCCCTTGTTAC
The DNA here is from genome assembly GCA_018398815.1 of Conus ventricosus. Lineage (NCBI taxonomy): Eukaryota > Metazoa > Mollusca > Gastropoda > Neogastropoda > Conidae > Conus > Conus ventricosus. Next base: position 57,982,148 of record CM031622.1, on the reverse strand, counting down.
GTCAAGCTCGCACTTACCAATGATTTGTATATTTTTCATGTCCAGAATGTACGTATTTTACAACAATGTCTTAGTCATTTTTCGTGGTTTGTTCCTTTGTTTATTCGTGTCCTACTATTAAAGAGCAACTGGTGACGGCTCTTTATTTTAGTGTTTGTAACGTGCAATTGGCAATTCAGTATTTCAATATTCAATTGGATGTTTTAACTTCCATGTGCACCCTTTATGCATTGACACTTACTTACAGTCAAGGTGACTGCCGTCCTTTGATGTGTTGTCTTTTGTTACATATGTCCACTAACTTCCCTTTCGCTCTTTTTGAATCCTCATATCACTTCTTTTTCTTTCCTTTCTCTGTCCTTTTCTTACCTCTTTTGCGGTGCGTTGGATTGTGGTAATCTCCCCGTGGTGTTGCTAACACCACAGAACACTACGTGGCGTTTTATAATGAATACCATACCAGGGGGGAGTTCTCATCCAGTAGAGGAACACTCAGCTCTAGATGAGCATGATAAAGGTAAGTAGGACAAAGACAATTTTTGAAAGCGTTCGCAATTTTTTTTCTGACAAAATTTTGTTTATCCGTTTTAGTACTGTACTGAATAAAGTCATCTCTGAAGCTACTACAACTGGTATACAATGACAAATATAGACGATTCAGATGTCTTTAATCGTGACATAATCAAAGAAGACGTTGAAAATGACATGCATCAGACATCCTAAGGTTGGAAATCTGCAGGGCCAGACAATACTATAAATAAATTCTCAAATCACTAAACTCCACCATTCTATTTCTGCTAAATTACTTCAGTGCATTGTTGCCCTTTTTTCTAACTTACAGAATGGGGTAAAACCATATGCTGTACTGAATGGGAGAAATGTTGACTTTATTTTTTCATTCCCCTTTTCTCTGAAAGCGCTTCGAGTTTCGTATGATTGATTAAAACCACACATGCCAAGTGATTTAAATTCATGTCCCAAAATTTATGGCCATAGCGTGATATGGAAGCTTACATAGCTTCTGGAGAATCTGAAAAGTAAAACTGTGGTACTTTCATATCCATACTTCCTGTCTAAGACATACTCTTGGCCAGCGGGCGGAGGGGGGGGGGGGGGAAGCAAAGAGGAGTCTAATCAGTGAATGGTGTGTCATGATCCACAGAACCATCAGTGTTTAGTACCGCGGCGCGTTTAGTTGCATTACTCGAACATTATTCTATGCCAGCGTGTAGTTCTCTCTCTCTCTCTCTCTCTCTCTCTCTCTCTCTCTCTCTCTCTCTCTCTCTCTCTCTCTCTCTCTCTCTCTCTCTCTCTCTCTCTCTCTCTCTCTCTCTCTCTCTCTCTCTCAGACACACACACACACACACACGCACACTCACACACACACACACACACACACACACACACACACACACACACACACACACACACACACACACACACACACACACACACACACACACACACACACACACACACACACACATTAAGGAAACATTCCAATAAAAGAACAATAAACTTTGTACAGAAGTCGTACCAAAAGGAATTGGATAAATCATCTACATACATATGAACAACGGATCAACATAAAAAATGTCTCAAATTCGGTGGCCCTTCATGCCCAGCTCTCATGGTGACCTCAATTTCGATGTCCTCTCCACGTCTGTGGACTTGGTTTGGTTCCGTCGGGGTCACCGGTATCGGCGAGTCCATGGGGGCTGTCGTTGGACGGACGTGGTGGCGCCCTCCGGAGGGAAAGCTCACTCACGCAGGCTCCGCAACTAATCAATTATTGTCGTCAGTAGGGAGCTTAGTAGGTGGTGTCCTGCGTATGTTAGATCAGAACAGGCGCCACTAAACACCACAGAAGTGACTCGGCAGCAGTGCAGTGTCTCCTCCGGTGGGTTGCCTCCTGACAACTTGACATTGACTGCTTCCTGCGGATTGCCGGTGCCGGGGCTGCGGCGGAGCCGACCGGGCTGTGGCTGTGGACGGGGTGTCGGAATGAGCGGCGTGGGAGCACTGCCTCTGAGGTGGTGCAGAGGTTGGGACAGAAAAAAAAGAAACAACGGATTAGAACTATCTGGAGAAAAAAACATGTCGTATGTCGTTTAACAATGGTGAGAACCCAAAGATGCTACCCTCGCTTTTGCTTGATGGTCAGATTCTAGAATATAAACAAAAAGTTAATTTCCTGGGGGTATTTTTAACCCCTAAGCTGAACCGGAAAACAGATATTGAAAATTTGATTAATAAAACAAGAAAAAGATTAAACGTTCTTTAAATAGTATGTTGTCAACCATGGGGTCAGGACTGTCATACCCTTTTACATCTATTCATCTCTTTAGTCCGATCGAAATTGACATATGGGCAGGAAGTATATTTCTCTACATCTAATTCTTTTAAAGAGATTGCAAAGCTTGGATAGTGAGGCCATGAAATTAGCTCTGGGAGTTCCAGTTCATACAAACACTTATAGATGTTATAAAGAAACAAATATATTACCACTTAATGAGAAGCGAATATTGGATGTGTCCAAGTATACTATCAGAAGTCTTTCTGTTGAAAATTCAGTTACTGAAGAAATACTGATGGATTCCAGTAAAGATTTTTCTAAGAGTTCTAAAAACATATCATATTTCCAACCAATTAGAAACTACACATCTGACTTTATGTCACATTGTAATATTGATATCACTGCTATACCAAAATTTCCTGTGGTGCCTCCAATACCTTATTGGGAGCATCTTCATGCTTCTTTTGATTACAAGCACACTATGTTAAAGAAAATGATAATATAAATATTTTAACAACTGAAGTTCGTGAACATTTAGAAAACAGCTATCCAAATCATTTAAAAGTGTTTACAAATGGGTCGGTAATGGAATCCTCTGACAGTGGTTCTGGTTTTATAATACCAACTTTAAATGTCAGGAAATCATATAATTTAGGGAAGGGGGTTTCAATTTATACCTCAGAATTGTATGCAATACTGAAGGCTTTGATGTACATACATGATACATCAATTGCTTGATATACAATCTTACTGTGTGTTGATTCCAAATCTGTTTTACAGTCACTAGAGCGTTGGGACAGCAAAGCTAGAAAACATTTGCTTTTTGAAATAAAAAATTTTACTGCATTGTTTCATAACTCTGTGAAAAAGAATCGATTTTTGTTGGGTCCCACCTCACTGTGGTATAAAGTGGAATGAAATAGCAGACAGTCTTGCAAAAGAAGGAGCAAAACGAAACGCTGAAAATTTATCCAAAAAAATCCCTTAGATTTGTCTCTTTGTGAATGAATTCAAATTATGAAAAAGTATGTACATAAGCAGAATTTTAGTCAAAACATGGCTACTTTAGCCTTGTGCCCAAGGCACATTGTTAGATTAATTCATAAATCAAGGCTGAATACTTTTGTTTGAATGCTCAGTGTTTTCCACTCTTTCTATCAGGACAAAGGTATTGAGATGAATCACTTTGAGAATATCAACGCTGTTTTATATGGTTCATGTGTTGATGAAATTGCCATGGTTATTTCGCAGTCACAGGTCGCAAAATTTTTGTAAAGATCACAACTTTGTGTACCACAAGGGTATATCACTTACGTATATTTGCACATATCATATGTTGCTTTGCAAGTACTAGATAATTTGAGTGTGAAGTTTTTTATGTTATTTTTCAACAAGTGTCTAATATAATCTGGCGATGAAAAGACATTAAATAAACCACTGAACTGAACTGAACACACACACACACACACACACACACACACACACACACACACACACACACACACACACACACACACACACACACACACACACACACAATGCGCGCACGCACGCACGCACGTACGCGCTCACATTTGTGTTTATAACCAGATACACAGGCCTATGCACACATTTCCCGCATACAAAGTTAGTTCTCCGGCAAAAAGACCTTTTCATCATGGGAGATAGTCTGATAGCGTTATCTTGCTAGTGCGGAAATTATTCTACAGTCAATGGTAGCAGTGAGATAATGCTCTTGTTCGAAAATCGACATATGTTTTTCTGTGATAGTCCCTTTCTACTCAGTGCCACAACTCACTCTTTGCCCGTGGACTTCCTTTCTGCTCAGTGACTCAACTCACTCTTTCTCTGTGGACTCCCTTTCTACTCAGTACCACAACTCACTCTTTGCCTGTGGACTCCCTTTCTGCTCAGTGCCACAACTCACTCTTTGCCTGTGGACTCCTCTCTACTCAGTGCCACAACTCACTCTTTGCCTGTGGACTCCCTTTCTGCTCAGTGACTCAACGCACTCTTTGCCTGTGGACTCCCTTTCTACTCAGTGACTCAACTCACTCTTTGCCTGTGGACTTCCTTTCTGCTCAGTACCACAACTCACTCTTTGTCTGTGGACTTCCATTCTACTCAGTACCACAACTCACTCTTTGTCTGTGGATTTCCTTTCTGCTCTGTGACTCAACTCAATCTTTGCCTGTGGACATCCTTTCTACTCAGTACCACAACTCACTCTTTGCCTGTGGACTTCCTTTCTGCTCAGTGACTCAACTCACTCTTTGTCTGTGGACTCCTTTCTGCTCAGTGCCACAACTCACTCTTTGTCTGTGGACTCCCTTTCTGCTCAGTATCACAACTCACTCTTTGCCTGTGGACTTCCTTTCTACTCAGTGACTCAACTCACTCTTTGCCTGTGGATCCCTTTCTACTCAGTGACTCAACTCACGCTTTGTCTGTCTGTGGGACTCCCTTTCTGCTCAGTGACTCAACTCACTCTTTGCCTGTGGACTCCCTTTCTACTCAGTGCCACAACTCACTCTTTGCCTGTGGACTCCCTTTCTACTCAGTGACTCAACTCACTCTTTGCCTGTAGACTCACTTTCTACTCAGTACCACAACTCACTCTTTGCTGTGTACTCACTTTCTACTCAGTGTCTAAACTAACACTTTGCATTTGGACTTCCTCTCTACTCAGTGACTCAACTCACTATTTGCCTGTGGACTCCCTTTCTGCTCAGTGACTCAACTCAATCTTTGCCTGTGGACTTCCTTTCTGCTCAGTACCACAACTCACTCTTTGTCTGTGGACTCCCTTTCTGTTCAGTGACACAACTCACTCTTTGCCTGTGGAATCCCTTTCTGCTCAGTACCACAACTCACTTTTTGTCTGAGGACTCCCTTTCTACTCAGTGACTCAACTCACTCTTTGCCTGTGGACTCCCTTTCTACTCAGTACCACAACTCACTCTTTGCCTGTGGACTGTCTTTCTGCTCAGTACCACAACTCACTCTTTGCCTGTGGACTCCCTTTCTACTCAGTACCACAACTCACTCTTTGCCTGTGGACTCCCTTTCTACTCAGTACCATAACTCACTCTTTGCCTGTGGACTCCCTTTCTACTCAGTACCATAACTCACTCTTTGCTGTGGACTCTCTTTCTGCTCAGTGACTCAACTCCCTCTTTGGCTGTGGACTCCCTTTCTACTCAGTACCACAACTCACTCTCTGCCTGTGGACTCCCTTTCTACTCAGTGACTCAACTCACTCTATGTCTGTGGACTCCCTTTCTACTCAGTACCACAACTCACTCTTTGCCTGTGGACTCCCTTTCTGCTCTGTGCCACAACTTACTCTTTTCCTGTGGACTCCCTTTCTACTCAGTGCCACAACTCACTCTTTGCCTGTGGACTCCCTTTCTACTCAGTGACTCAACTCACTCTTTGCCTGTAGACTCACTTTCTACTCAGTACCACAACTCACTCTTTGCCTGTGTACTCACTTTCTACTCAGTGACTCAACTAACTCTTTGCCTGTGGACTTCCTTTCTACTCAGTGACTCAACTCACTATTTTCCGATGGACTCCCTTTCTGCTCAGTGATTCAACTCAATCTTTGCCTGTGGACTCCCTTTCTGCTCAGTACCACAACTCACTCTTTGTCGGTAGACTCCCTTTCTGTTCAGTGACACAACTCACTCTTTGCCTGTGGAATCCCTTTCTGCTCAGTACCACAACTCACTTTTTGTCTGTGGACTCCCTTTTACTCAGTGACTCAACTCTCTCTTTGCCTGTGGACTTCCTTTCTGCTCAGTACCACAACTCACTCTTTGTCTGTGGACTTCCTTTCTGCTCTGTGACTCAACTCAATCTTTGCCTGTGGACTTCTTTCTACTCAGTACCACAACTCACTCTTTGCTTGTGGACTTCCTTTCTGCTCAGTGACTCAACTCACTCTTTGTATGTGGACTCCCTTTCTGCTCAGTGCCACAACTCACTCTTTGTCTGAGGACTCCGTTTCTGCTCAGTACCACAACTCACTCTTTGCTGTGGACTTCCTTTCTACTCAGTGACTCAACTCACTCTTTGTCTGTGGACTTCCTTTCTGCTCTGTGACTCAACTCAATCTTTGCCTGTGGACTTCCTTTCTACTCAGTACCACAACTCACTCTTTGCTTGTGGACTTCCTTTCTGCTCAGTGACTCAACTCACTCTTTGTCTGTGGACTCCCTTTCTGCTCAGTGCCACAACTCACTCTTTGTCTGAGGACTCCGTTTCTGCTCAGTACCACAACTCACTCTTTGCCTGTGGACTTCCTTTCTACTCAGTGACTCAACTCACTCTTTGCCTGTGGACTCCCTTTCAACTCAGTGACTCAACTCACTCTTTGTCTGTCTGTTGACTCCCTTTCTGCTCAGTGACTCAACTCACTCTTTGTCTGTGGACTCCCTTTCTGCTCAGTGGACTCAACTCACTCTTTGCTGTGGACTCCCTTTCTACTCAGTGACTCAACTCACTCTTTGCCTGTAGACTCACTTTCTACTCAGTACCACAACTCACTCTTTGCCTGTGTACTCACTTTCTACTCAGTGACTCAACTAACTCTTTGCCTGTGGACTTCCTTTCTACTCATTGACTCAACTCACTATTTGCCTGTAGACTCCCTTTCTGCTCAGTGACTCAACTCACTCTTTGCCTGTGGACTCCCTTTCTACTCAGTGACTCAACTCACTCTTTGCCTGTGGACTCCCTTTCTACTCAGTGACTCAACTCACTCTTTGCATGTAGACTCACTTTCTATTCAGAACCACAACTCACTCTTTGCCTGTGTACTCACTTTCTGCTCAGTGACTCAAATAACTCTTTGCCTGTGGACTTCCTTTCTACTCAGTGACTCAACTCACTATTTGCCTGTGGACTCCCTTTCTGCTCAGTGACTCAACTCAATCTTTGCCTGTGGACTCTCTTTCTGCTCAGCACCACAACTCACTCATTGCCTGTGGACTCCCTTTCTACTCAGTACCACAACTCACTCTTTGCCTGTGGACTCTCTTTCTGCTCAGTGACTCAACTCCCTCTTTGCCTGTGGACTCCTTTCTACTCAGTACCACAACTCACTCTCTGCCTGTGGACTCCCTTTCTACTCAGTGACTCAACTCACTCTTTGTCTGTGGACTCCCTTTCTACTCAGTACCACAACTCACTCTTTGCCTGTGGACTCCCTTTCTACTCAGTGCCACAACTCACTCTTTGCCTCTGGACATCCTTTCTGCTCTGTGACTCAAATCAATCTTTGCCTGTGGACTTCCTTTCTACTCAGTACCACAACTCACTCTTTGCCTGTGGACTTCCTTTCTGCTCAGTGACTCAACTCACTCTTTGTCTGTGGACTCCCTTTCTGCTCAGTGACTCAACTCACTCTTTGTCTGTGGACTCCCTTTCTGCTCAGTGCCACAACTCACTCTTTGTCTGTGGACTCCCTTTCTGCTGAGTACCACAACTCACTCTTTGCCTGTGGACTTCCTTTCTACTCAGTGACTCAACGCACTCTTTGCCTGTGGACTACTTTCTACTCAGTGACTCAACTCACTCTTTGTCTGTCTGTGGACTCTCTTTCTGCTCAGTGACTCAACTCACTCTTTGCCTGTGGACTCTCTTTCTACTCAGTGACTCTACTCACTCTTTGCCTGTGGACTCCCTTTATACTCAGTCACTCAACTCACTCTTCACTTGTAGACTCACTTTCTACTCAGTACCACAACGCACTCATTGCCTGTATACTCACTTTCTACTCAGTGACTCAACCAACTCTTTGCCTGTGGTCTTCTTTTCTACTCAGTGACTCAACTCACTATTTGCCTGTGAACTCCCTTTCTACTCAGTGCCACAACTCACTCTTTGCCTCTGGACTTCCTTTCTGCTCAGTACCACAACTAACTCTTTGTCTGTGGACATCCGTTCTGCTCTGTGACTCAACTCAATCTTTGCCTGTGGACTTCCTTTCTACTCAGTACCACAACTCACTCTTTGTCTGTGGACTCCCTTTCTGCTGAGTGACTCACCTCACTCTTTGTCTGTGGACTCCCTTTCTGCTCAGTGCCACAACTCACTCTTTGTCTGTGGACTCCCTTTCTGCTCAGTACCACAACTCACTCTTTGCCTGTGGACTTCCTTTCTACTCAGTGACTCAACTCACTCTTTGCCTGTGGACTCCCTTTCTACTCAGTGACTCAACTCACTCTTTGTCTGTCTGTGGACTCCCTTTCTGCTCAGTGACTCAACTCACTCTTTGCCTGTGGACTCCCTTTCTACTCAGTGACTCAACTCACTCTTTGCCTGTGGACTCCCTTTCTACTCAGTGACTCAACTCACTCTTCGCTTGTGGACTCACTTTCTACTCAGTACCACACGCACTCTTTGCCTGTATACTCACTTTCTACTCAGTGACTCAACTAACTCTTTGCCTGTGGACGTTTTTTCTACTCAGTGACTCAACTCACTATTTGCCTGTGGACTCCCTTTCTGATCAGTGACTCAACTCAATCTTTGCCTGTGGACTCCCTTTCTGCTCAGTACCACAACTCAATCTTTGCCTGTGGACTCCCTTTCTGTTCAGTGGCACAACTCACTCTTTGCCTGTGGAATCCTTTCTGCTCAGTACCACAACTCACTTTTTGTCTGTGGACTCCCTTTCTACTCAGTGACTCAACGCACTCTTTGCCTATGGAATCCCTCTCTACTCTGTACCACAACTCACTCATTGCCTGTGGACTCTCTTTCTGCTCAGTTCCACAACTCACTCTTTGACTGTGGACTCCCTTTCTACTCAGTACCACAACTCACTCTTTGCCAGTGGACTCCCTTTCTACTCAGTACCATAACTCACTCTTTGCCTGTGGACTCCCTTTCTACTCAGTACCACAACTCACTCTTTGCTGTGGACTCTCTTTCTGCTCAGTGACTCAACGTCCTCTTTGCTTGTGGACTCCCTTTCTACTCAGTACCACAACTCACTCTCTGCCTGTGGACTCCCTTTCTACTCAGTGACTCAACTCACTCTATGTCTGTGGACTCCCTTTCTACTCAGTACCACAACTCACTCTTTGCATGTGGACTCCCTTTCTGCTCAGTGCCACAACTCACTCTTTGCGTGGACTCCCTTTCTACTCAGTGCCACAACTCACTCTTTGCCTGTGGACTCCCTTTCTGCTCAGTGACTCAACTCACTCTTTGTCTGACTGTGGACGCCCTTTCTGCTCAGTGACTCAACTCACTCTTTGTCTGTGGACTCCCTTTCTATTCAGTGACTCAACTCACTCTTTGCCTGTGGACTCCCTTTCTACTCAGTGACTCAACTCACTCTTTGCCTGTAGACTCACTTTCTACTCAGTACCACAACTCACTCTTTGCTGTGTGCTCACTTTCTACTCAGTGACTCAACTCAATCTTTGCCTGTGGACTTCCTTTCTACTCAGTGACTCAACTCACTATTTGCCTGTGGACTCCCTTTCTGCTCAGTGACTCAACTCACTCTTTGCCTATGGACTCCCTTTCTACTCAGTGACTCAACTCACTCTTTGCTGTGGACTCCCTTTCTACTCAGTGACTCAACTCACTCTTTGCCTGTAGACTCACTTCCTACTCAGTACCACAACTCACTCTTTGCCTGTGTACTCACTTTCTACTCAGTGACTCAACTAACTCTTTGCCTGTGGACTTCCTTTCTACTCAGTGACTCAACTCACTATTTGCCTGTGGACTCCCTTTCTGCTCAGTGACTCAACTCACTCTTTGCCTGTGGACTCAGTTTCTACTCAGTAACTCAACTCACTCTTTGCCTGTGGACTCCCTTTATACTCAGTGACTCAACTCACTCTTCGCTTGTAGACTCACTTTCTACTCAGTACCACAACGCACTCTTTGCTGTATACTCACTTTCTACTCAGTGACTCAACTAACTCTTTGCCTGTGGACTTCTTTTCTACTCAGTGACTCAACTCACTATTTGCCTGTGGACTCCCTTTCTGCTCAGTGACTCAACTCAATCTTTGCCTGTGGACTTCCTTTCTGCTCAGTACCACAACTCAATCTTTGCTGTGGACTCCCTTTCTGTTCAGTGGCACAACTCACTCTTTGCCTGTGGAATCCCTTCTGCTCAGTACCACAACTCACTTTTTGTCTGTGGACTCCCTTTCTACTCAGTGACTCAACGCACTCTTTGCCTGTGGAATCCCTTTCTACTCAGTACCACAACTCACTCTCTGCCTGTGGACTCTCTTTCTGCTCAGTACCACAACTCACTGTTTGCCTGTGGACTCCCTTTCTACTCAGTACCACAACTCACTCTTTGCCTGTGGACTCCCTTTCTACTCAGTACCATAACTCACTCTTTGCCTGTGGACTCCCTTTCTGCTCAGTGACTCAACTCCCTCTTTGCTTGTGGACTCCCTTTCTACTCAGTACCACAACTCACTCTCTGCCTGTGGACTCCTTTCTACTCAGTGACTCAACTCACTCTTTGTCTGTGGACTCCCTTTCTACTCAGTACCACAACTCAGTCTTTGCATGTGGACTCCCTTTCTGCTCAGTGCCACAACTCACTCTTTGCCTGTGGACTCCCTTTCTACTCAGTGCCACAACTCACTCTTTGCCTGTGGACTCCCTTTCTGCTCAGTGACTCAACGCACTCTTTGCCTGTGGACTCCCTTTCTACTCAGTGAATCAACTCACTCTTTGCCTGTGGACTCCCTTTCTGCTCAGTACCACAACTCACTCTTTGTCTGTGGACTTCCTTTCTGCTCTGTGACTCAACTCAATCTTTGCTTGTGGACTTCCTTTCTACTCAGTACCACAACTCACTCTCTGCCTGTGGACTTCCTTTCTGCTCAGTGACTCAACTCACTCTTTGTCTGTGGACTCCTTTCTGCTCAGTGCCACAACTCACTCTTTGTCTGTGGACTCCTTTCTGCTAAGTACCATAACTCACTCTTTGCCTGTGGACTTCCTTTCTACTCAGTGACTCAAACTCACTCTTTGCAAGTGGAGTCCCTTTCTACTCAGTGACTCAACTCACTCTTTGTCTGTCTGTGGACTCCCTTTCTGCTCAGTGACTCAACTCACTCTTTGTCTGTGGACTCCCTTTCTACTCAGTGACTCAACTCACTCTTTGCCTGTGGACTCCCTTTCTACTCAGTGACTCAACTCACTCTTTGCCTGTAGACTCACTTTCTACTCAGCACCACAATCACTCTTTGCCTGTGTACTCACTTTCTACTCAGTGACTCAACTCAATCTTTGCCTGTGGACTTCCTTTCTACTCAGTGACTCAACTCACTATTTGCCTGTGGAGTCCCTTTCTGCTCAGTGACTCAACTCACTCTTTGCCTATGGACTCCCTTTCTACTCAGTGACTCAACTCTCTCTTTGCCTGTGGACTCCCTTTCTACTCAGTGACTCAACTCACTCTTTGCCTGTAGACTCACTTTCTACTCAGTACCACAACTCACTCTTTGCCTGTGTACTCACTTTCTACTCAGTGACTCAACTAACTCTTTGCCTGTGGACTTCCTTTCTACTCAGTGACTCAACTCACTATTTGCCTGTGGACTCCCTTTTGCTCAGTGACTCAACTCACTCTTTGCCTGTGGACTCCCTTTCTGCTCAGTACCACAACTCACTCTTTGTCTGTGGACTCCCTTTCTGTTCAGAGACACAACTCACTCTTTGCCTGTGGACTCCCTTTCTGCTCAGTACCACAACTCACTTTGTGTCTGTGGACTCCCTTTCTACTCAGTGACTCAACTCACTCTTTGCCTGTGGACTCCCTTTCTACTCAGTACCACAACTCACTCTTTGCCTGTGGACTCTCTTTCTGCTCAGTACCACAACTCACTCTTTGCCTGTGGACTCCCTTTCTACTCAGTACCACAACTCATCTTTGCCTGTGGACTCCCTTTCTACTCAGTACCATAACTCACTCTTTGCCTGTGGACTCCCTTTCTACTCAGTACCACAACTCACACTTTGCCTGTGGACTCCCTTTCTGCTCAGTGACTCAACTCCCTCTTTGCATGTGGACTCCCTTTCTACTCAGTACCACAACTCACTCTCTGCTGTGGACTCCCTTTCCACTCAGTGACTCAACACACTCTTTGCCTGTGGACTTCCTTTCTGCTCAGCACCACAACTCACTCTTTGCCTGTGGACTCCCTTTCTGCTCAGTACCACAACTCACTCCTTGCCTGTGGACTCCCTTTCTGTTCAGTGACTCAACTCACTCTTTGCCTGTGGACTTCTTTCCGTTCAGTGCCACAACTCACTCTTTGTCTGTTGACTCCCTTTCTACTCAGTACCACTACTCACTCTTTGTCTGTGGACTCCCTTTCTGCTCAGTGACTCAACTCACTCTTTGTCTGTGGACTTCCTTTCTGCTCAGTACCACTACTCACTCTTTGTCTGTGGACTCCCTTTCTTACTCAGTGACTGAACTCACTCTTTGTCTGTGGACTCCCTTTCTGCTCAGTACCACACTCACTCTTTGTCTGTGGACTCCCTTTCTGTTCAGTGCCACAACTCACTCTTTGCCTGTGGACTTCCTTTCTGCTCAGTGACTCAACTCACTCTTTGCCTGTGGACTTCCTTTCTGTTCAGTGACTCAACTCACCCTTTGTCTGTGGACTCCCGTTCTGATCAGTACCACAACTCACTCTTTTCCTGTGGACTTCCTTTCTGTTCAGTGCCACAACTCACTCTTTGTCTGTGGACTCCCTTTCTGTTCAGTACCACAACTCACTCTTTGTCTGTGGACTCCCTTTCTGTTCAGTACTACAACTCACTCTTTGTCTGTGGCCTTCCTTTCTGCTCAGTGACACAACTCTCTCATTGTCTGTGGACTCCCTTTCTGTTCCGTACCACAACTCACTCTTTGCCTGTGGACTTCCTTTCTGTTCAGTGACTCAACGCTCTCTTTGCCTGTGGACTCCCTTTCTACTCAGTGACTCAACTCACTCTTTGCCTGTGGACTCCCTTTCTACTCAGTGATTTAACTCACTCTCTGCCTGTGGACTCCCTTTCTACTCAGTGGACTCAACTCACTCTTTGCCTGTGGACTCCCTTTCTACTCAATACCACAACTCACTCTTTGCCTGTAGACTCCCTTTCCGCTCAGTACCACAACGCACTTTTTGTCACAACTCACTCTTTGCCTATTGACTTCCTCTCTGTTATTCTTGCTATGTCTTTGTATTTACACATGAGTCTGTCTTAGGCTTGCATTTCTTGGTTTCCTTTCAAACCGTTCCACTATTATCTCCATTTCAGTGACCGTCACAACAAAATGAAAAGAACAACTGCATTGTCATGCATCAAAAGTCGCACCAATCACCTGATTAAAATTTCAGCACATTTACCAATCAGATGGATCTTTAAATCAAAGTCCAAGTACTGTATTTGCCAAACATGAACAAACGAATCCCTAGACGAAACACGATCTATTTCGACCGCTTAGGTGTTTTTGGTTGTTTTTTTTTTTCCAGACAAAGTAAACAACACTCAGGACTACGAAAATGAAGAACGACCAATCACTAATCTCATTAAATGCGGCGCATGATGGGCGTCGTGTTTTGTCTTGTGATTCGTTTGTTCATGTTTGGCGGATACAGTACTTAATTTTTGTTTAAAAGACTTTTTTTTTGGATTTCCACCTGCTGTTGCATCCCTTTGCAACGAATCAGATGAAGCTTTCGACACATTAACCAGTGTGATCATCCTTTGTGCTATAGGCGTGCTTCAGACACATAGATGGCACCCAGAGGCTGGCGTAACTTTAGACACTATGATCAACCAAAACAACGTTCGGATGCTGAGCATTGCTTCCGGACATGTCATGATGCTCAGCTTCCCTCTACATCTTCATGATACAAATGCAGAACATTGAGGTGTACTGGGTTGGCGTTTCTGGAGTGTGGGAGGCAAGCAGACTATATGATGTAGTAACGGAGTGGCACCCCTGGCTCTTGTCAGAGGGGGCTGTGTATGTCTTCCATAGAGGTGATACAGAAACACCGCGTCCGCCTGGATGTCGCCTTCTTTTTACTGTTTTTCAGGCGAGTACTCATTCCTGCTGATATGCCTGTCAGGGTCTCTGTGCGTATGTGTGTGTGTGTGTGTGTGTGTGTGTGTGTGTGTGTGTGTGTGTGTGTGTGTGTGTGTGTGTGTGTGTGTGTTTGTGTGTGTGTGTGTGTGTGTGTGTGTGTGTGTGTGTGTGTGTGTGTGTGTGTGTGTGTGTGTGTGTGTGTGTGTGTGTGTGTGTGTGTGTGTGTGTGCTCTTTAAATAGGTTGATATTTGAAGTGTTCAGTTCATTGTATAAACCAAACAGCCGTGTTCTCACTTAAGCTGCGGAAAAGCAAAACGCCTTGTCTTTGTACTTTCGTTTTATTATACCCCCACCCCATTCCCATCCCCACCACTTTATCTTTTTTTTCCATTTTTAATGGAAGATACGTTTCTCAGTACAATTATGTATATGTCATGTTTCTTGACTTTGAAGATGGTGTTCTCTTAAAAGTCATGTTAAATTTTGACATTTTTTCCAAAACAAAGTAATATTGACATGTTTACACTCTTGATTTTCCTTCCTCATTCTTTTAGTATATAAATGCTTGTTGATTTAAGTATGCATCGTGCCACGGCTCGTTTGTGGTTTGTGCAAAATGTAACCTATTTCTTTTACGAACAAGTCGGTCATCTCATTATTCTTCATTATGTTTTAACGGAATTCCTCCATAACATTAGCCTTGTAGTTATCACTAGAACCGTCTATTGGACACCTCCACCCCACCCCATACACCCCACACACTATCGGGTATCTGGCAGAGGTAGTATATCTGGTGGGCGTGCTTGCCTATCCTTCTTAGGGCTACACATCCATCTTTGACCCTCCCTCGGCCCTCAGCTCTCACCTGTGGCTCCCCGTAGTTGTTAGCATGTGACACCGGCCACACCCTGGGCAGCAGCTTTGGCAGGCTGGAAGAACCAAGGGAGGGTAGGCAACGGGATTCAAACCCTTGGTGAGATAGGACTTGTCTACCTAAGCATGGGAAGACTGGACTCGGTGGACTGCGAGGAGAAAATTACGAACCCTATTCAACGGGCAGGAAGGCGTCTCCCAGTGATGCATTGTGGAGTGCATAGAGCATGGTGAGACACGAAAGACATAATCGGCATCCACTGCATCTGACTCCATCTGTCTTGCTGCTAGACTCAGATGGTTTTAGACGAAAGAGTGAGGTCGACTAATTGCTCAACTCCTCCTCACTTTAAGCACAAGTCACTTTTATCATCATCATCTATCCCTATTCTCCATTTCCCTGTCTCATTCCTACATTCTGTGGAGATGGGTGAGCGACGATGCGGCAGGTGTGGGTGCACTAGCAGACGTAGCTGCAAACCTGCACACCGGCGGCTCAGGTCATAGGGTCGTTGTCCAATGAACTGGAGCAGCAGTGGAATTGGACAGCCACCTGATTGACTGAGCAGCTCTTTTAAGGATGACACAGCCCACCATCATAGCATGAAGACAGGCCTAAAAAAGGTGTCCTAAACATTCCCTGTTCCATCCTTCCCTGGCCAGCCTATTACAGCTGGAGATGATCCTACTACAACGGTCGAAATTCAAAGAAGAAAAAGACGGGGATGATTCCTCTCACCCTTGGCACATGGAATGTGCGCACCCTCCTGGATAGAGACGATGCAAACAAGATAAGATAAGATAATGTTGCTTATAGCCCAGCCGACCGCAAAGGGTCACATCAGGGCTGTCACCACGTTAAAATCAGCTCATAAGTCATCCATTCACACAATTCTTTAAAATACATCGAAAAACCCTTCCGAACGTTTGTTAAAAATCTTTCTACTGTAAAATCTCAGATCCAATGAAAAATGTTAATTTCGTTCAAGAACTCAAAGATCGCGTCAGGTCTCTGAACAAGGTTTTCATGGAATCTACTGTAAAATGTTTGTGTCTCACATCATGCAAGTCCCAACACTCTAAAAGAACATGTTTCATTGTGAGATGCAAACAGGCCTCAGAGGAGAACAGATCTAAAAGAAAAAGAACTCGTTCGGTATAACATCGACATCGCAACCTTGAGTGAGATCCGGCTTGTGGGACAGGGTGAACTTTGTGAAAGTGGCTCTGGCTATTTTTTTTTTGAGCTGAAGAGAAAGTGAAGAGCGACGAGAGGCTGGTGACGGCTTTGCAGTGAAGACAGCTCTTGTTGACAAGCTAGCTGAACCTCTGAAGGGAGAGATCGACAGGTTGATGATTATGAAACTCTCCCTTTCAGCTGGAAAGAAACACCTGACAATTCTCAGCGCCTACGCGCCGACCATGACCAACCAGATGATGTGAAGGACAAATTTTACAAGGATCTTCACTCTATCATTGCTGCTGTCCCCAAAGCAGACAAGCTCACCATACTTGGTGATCTCAACGCTAGAGTCAGTTCTGACAATGACTTCTGGGAAGGTATCATCGGCAATCACGAAAACGTCATCTGCAAAAGCAATGGTCTCCTGCTACTCCAGACCTGTGCTGAACATAAATTGCTGATCACCAACACAGTCTTCCGCCTCCCTACCCGTAACAAGACATCATGCTCCAAGCATTGGCATCACATTGACTACGCCATTGTCAGGTAGAAGGATAGACAGGATGTAAGAGTCACCAACTCCATGTGCAGTGCCAAATGTTGGACTGACCACTGTCTCATAGACAGTAAGTTTAACAACCGTATCCAACCCCCCAAAAAAACTCCCATATGGCAAGAAGGCTCCAAAATGGCTTAATGTTACCAAGCTGTAGAACACCAGAACGAAGCAGTTATTTGTAGACAATCTGGAAGAATTCTTGAAATCTGCCTCTCTGGACAACCAGAATATGTAAGCCAATTTGTCGACCTCAGAGCAATGGTTTACAACACTGCTACATAGATCCTGGGACCAGCAGCCAAGAAACACAAGGACTAGTTTGATGATAACTGCAGTGACATCCAGTGGCTAGATCCTGGGACCAGCAGCCAAGAAACACAAGGACTAGTTTGATGATAACTGCAATGACATCCAGTGGCTAGTGGATGAGAAACATCTTCTACCTTAGTGACACTAAGTTCACCTAAAAAAATATGCGTTCAGAAACATACACAGAACAGTCCAAGAGAAACTACAAAAGATGCAAGATACATGATTGAGCAACAAAGCTGACGAGATCAAGGATATGCTGACAGGCATGATATGAAGAACTTCATGATGCGGTATTGATCTACATCATCAGGATCATCCCCTCTGCTCAGCGCTGATGGAAACGCATTGATCACTGACAATGAAAAGATCTTGGAACGCTGGGCAGAACATTTCAACCGTGCACTAATTTTCTGATTTGTCAACAGGAGACGATCCCTTGGGAGTTCAAAGATGCATTTATAATCCATTTGTACAAGCGCATAGGAAACATCCAGGCTTGTGACAAATACTGAGGCGTATTCCTCCTTTCCATGGCAGGCAAAATACTTGCCAGGATTCTGCTGAACCGCCTAATAACACACCTGGAGCATGAGCTTTGGCTCTCAAGCCAATGCAGCTTCAGAAAAGACAGCAGAACTATTAAATACTGCTAGACAGCTCCAAGAAAATGTCAGGAACAATATTCTGATATGTTCTACACCTATGTCGACCTGACCAAAGCCTTCAGTCCCGTCAATAGAGAGGCCCTGCGGAAGATCATGGCCAAATACGGATGCCTACCAAAATTCATCTTTATTGTGCGGCAATGCCATGGAGGCATGCAGGCCTGGATCCAGAACAATGGAGATACATCTAGCCCATTCCCTGTCATAAACAATAAACCAAGGCTACGTGTATTGGCACCCACTAACTTCAACATCATGTTCTCTACAATGCTGGCTGATGCTTCCAGAGAAGGAGACGTAGGCATCGACATCAGATTCAGAACAGATGGACAGCTGCTTAATACTATCAACACAGACCCTCGTTCTGCTCTATGTGCCTAGTTAACACTGCAGTCACAGCACTG
Organism: Conus ventricosus; assembly: GCA_018398815.1. Classification (NCBI taxonomy): domain Eukaryota; kingdom Metazoa; phylum Mollusca; class Gastropoda; order Neogastropoda; family Conidae; genus Conus; species Conus ventricosus. The sequence continues at coordinate 57,963,770 of CM031622.1, read as the reverse complement.
AAATTCTTTTAGGACATCTGATTTTTACCCTTTTTAATTAATTTTCCTTAAAAGCCTAAATCTGACAATGACTTTATTTTTATACACTGAAATAGAGATATATTTTATCTCCTGGATGATAAATGTTTTAAAAGTCAAAATAATTATTTTGCTGTTTGGTTGAGTTGAAAATGACATGCTTCGAACAAGGAGCACTGATTCAGGCTTGAAGACGTCAATGGGCCGCTGCTTTCTCTTCAAATTAATCAGTGCAAACGACTGTTAGTAGCCTGCTACGATGCGATGTAGGAAGGACTGTAGTTGTACGCTGACACCACTGGTTAAACGTTATCCGGGAAATTCGGTCCTATTTACTTTTAGAAGACCGTCGCTATCATTCTCTTGAGGTGTCCTGAGTGACAGATCGCTTGCCGCGAGTATTCTCGCCCCACGTAGCCGAGTGGTAGAATCGGGTGGCACGATCATTCTTGCGGCGTGTTGCGAAAATGTTTACCTCGAAGTCTCCAGGTAAAATCTTAGGTTATGACAGACATCATCAGGGACTTTCTGTTCGCTGATGACTGCACTCTCAACAGTAGCTGAGAAACTGATATGCAATTCAGCATCAATAATATGCAATTCAGCATCAATGAATTTTCCATGGCCTTGACCAACTTCAGTCTGACCACAAAAATACAAAGAAGACAGAGTTCTGTATCAACCCGAGCCAGGCAGACCCTACGTGAAGCCTAACATCACAGTCAGTGGTGTGAGACTCGCTGCAGTGAGTAAATTTACCTACCTGGCAGCACACTGTCCCAGAACGTCACCATCGACCGTGAAGTGAGCATCAGAATTGCAAAAGCAAGTAGCAACCTTTGTAGACTACACACCAATGTTTGGAATAGAAGAGGCATCAGTGTAGAAATATAGCTGAGGGTGCACAGAACAAATGTTCTCCCTCACACTCCTCTATGCATGTGAAACGTGGACAGTGTACCAACAATATGCCAAGAAGCTGGAACACTTGCACACAGCCTGCCTAAGAAGATCGTTAAACGTGAAATGGCAGAACACAACACCAAACACAGAGGTGCTCGACCAAGCATTCCTGCCGAGCATTCACCCCATCCTGATGCTGTCTCAGATTCGATGGGCAGGTCATGTAACTCACATGCCAGACCACTGGCTACCCACGAGACTCTTCTATGATGACCTGTAACAAGGAAAGCGTTCCCATATAGGCCAGACAAAACGCTTCAAAGACACTCTCAGAACATCCTTGAAAGCTTTTAGCATCAACCCTGAAACATGGGAACAACTGCTTTGGATCGAGCTATATTGCGCTCCTCTATCCACAATGGTGCCCATTTATTTGAAGAAAGGAGGACAGCTGCAGCGCAGCAAAAGAGAGTGCAAGGAAAGCCCACGCAGCCTAGGGTCAGACTACCTCCAATTCGATCGTGGGCAACCATCCCCAACCCAGCGGGTCGGAAGTGGCGGATGGAGAAACGGCTTCCAGATATGGGGGTTAGCAATGAATAATCCAGGCTCGTCTGGATAAATAAGCAGCCCGGCCAACTGGCGGTGTTCATCATCAGGACGGCCCGGGTGGGTCAGCAAGTGGCAGTGCTGTACTCTCGAAATACCCCAGGTGTTCACACGGGAACATCATGCGGTTAAGAGGCGCATTCAAACCTCGAGCCTCCTGACATCACAGGGTTGGTCCTTGGGCCATGAGCTAAGGGTGGGGTGACCCTGACAGAAACCCAGAAGGTTGAAGACAGTGGTGCCAGGCCAGAGGTCACCTTCTAACAAACCATAGTGCCATGCGTAATTCGCCGTTATGTCTGCACGACCAGCTCGTTCCACGAATGGTGTTCGCCCATCAAAGTCCCTCCAGGGTGGTGCAGCGCCGGGCTCCGAGCCTCAATGGAGTCCAACCACAGCAACTGGAGGCCAAGTCCTCCACTATGCGGCGCCAGAGAACGAAAATGGAAAGCTAATCACCGCACCAAAGTACGCAAGAGCTCCAGAGAGCAGGGTCCTTTCATGGTCACGCACTGGAATGCTGAAAGCATACTGATGGGAAAGACAGAGTTGGAGCATATCCTGCAAGAAAACATTGTGCGAGTCTGCTGCATCCAGCTGACTGACCTGCAGCGCCACAAGTCCTTCAAGGTGAATGTCAACCAGTGCTTCAGGTGTGACAGAACAGACCATCGCCAAGGAGGAATACTGACCCTTTTTAGAATAACATCAATGCCTGCCTTGTCACAACACACATGGAGGACTCTGAATATCAGGCGCTGAAACTTCAGGCTAGCAATGCACAACTTCAACTTGTGAACTTCTACTGCCCAAACGACATGTCTCTATCTGTCGACTCCATTGCAATGGCTGATTCCAACTTTCTCGTAGTTGGTGACTTCAACAGCCACTCTCAAAGCTGGGGATATGACAATATGGATCGAAGGGCGAAGACATGGAAAACTGGCAAAATGACAATCATCTAATACTTTGATCAACAGTCCTTTTAAGTGTCCCATGGTTTACTCCAGAAGGTGGCACACCACTTCTGCTCCAGATCTGGCCTTCTGCACAGTAGACATTCACAAGTGTGTCAAGCGAGACGTTGGAGAACAGTTGGGGGGCAGCGACCATCGGCCTGTGTTCCTGCACTTGAATCTTGGAGCCTGCACCGAAGCCACCTTCCCCCGGTGGAACTACCAAATGACAGACTGGATGGCCTTCAGCCACCGAACCAGTATTCTTACCCAAAACATTACAGTCGTGAAGGACTTCAATGCATGCCTGTTAAAGGCTGCCCATGAAACCATACCAAGAGGCGCCAGGTTTTGTTTTGTTTTGTTAATTGTTTTGAATCACAAGTCATTCTGGAGTACTGAAATTAAGGCCCTGGAAGATGAATTGTCAGAAGCCAGAAGGGCAACAGAAGACTCCTGTCTGATGAAAACAACATTAAACCCCAGCAGGCTAAAGCCAGATTTCTCAAATACAAGCTGCAAGCAAGCAGGAGAAGTTGGAGGGAGAAAACCGCTTCCCTGAATTTTGAGAAGGACAGCCGGAATCTCTGGAGACTAACCAAACAGCTCAATGATGAAGAACATATCAGAGCAAAAGTTACGTTGTAAGAAAATGGGAACATGCAAACTGGGAAACAAGCAGCCAACAGATTTGCAGATTTGTACGCAAATGAGAGCAACATCCCAGTCAGCCCCAGTACACAACGAGAAGCACGAAGAGAGCAAATGGAACAAACACGAAACAAAACCAAAGTGGAATCCATGAGGCCGCCCATCAAACTAACAGAACTTAGATCTGCTTTAAAGAAGCTGAAGGCAAGGAAATCGTCAGGACCGGATGGCATCAGCAATTAAATGCTATTACACCTCAGCAGTGCAACAGTGAACAAACTCCTCGAGGTCTTTAACCTCAGCTGGGAAGAATGAAAACTACCACAAATCAGGCGTGTGGCAATCATGATCCCCATCCTGAAAAAATGTAAGGGTCCCAGAAAGTCCTCTAGTTATCGCCCGGTCAGTCTAACCATCTGTATTGTGAAGACCATGGACAGAATTGGCAATGAGCGCCTCTGATGGTACATGGAATCGACTAACCTCCTTGCATCAGAACAAGCTGGATTCCACCAATTCCGCTCCACTAAAGACCAGGCTACTTATCTGTCTGAAGAAACTGAGGACGGTTTTCAGGAACAAAAGCTTTGTCACCGGGATCAACTTCCAAAAGGCATTCGACAAAATCTGGATGGAGGGACTACTTGTCAAACTGCTGAGGAATAGAGTCACTGGTAGTATGTACAAGTGGATCTAATCCTACCACTACAACCTCAAACCAAGCGTCTTTCTGGACTGAAAACATAGCACGAAATTCTGCTGCGTCATGGTGTCCCACAGGGGGGAATTCTATCCCCAACACTCTTCCTGCTTTTCATCAGCGACCTTGTCTCGGAGATGCCAAAGGGTATCAAGACAGCACTTTACGCTGATGACCTGGTGATGTGGTGCAAGAAAGAACCATGCATGAACTGCCACCCACCGTATGCAACAAGTGGTAGATCAACTAAACAGCTGGGCTGGGAAATGGTGCACTACCATCAATAAGGATACGTCTTCCACGACCCTCATCACCTTGTCTACAAAACAGAAAGCTGGCGCCATCACCCTTGGAGGAACTCACCTGAAAAAAAAATAAAGAAGCAACATACATTGGCACATGGTGAAACCTTTGACAAGGGCGACCTGGAAGCCACACATCGCTAATATAGAGTCAAAGGCTAGAAAAAAGCTGACATTTTTATACAAGTTGGCAGGCACCACATGGGGAGCTAACGAGAGAATACTGAAAACTGTCTACCAGGGTTCAGTCAGACCACAGCCTGGTGACGTGCTCAATGACAACCCAGCTAACATTGGATAAAGTCAAAAATCAGGCCCTACGCATTATCACCGGAGCAATGAGGTCAACGCCCATCAAAAAATTGGAGCGACTCACAAGCATCCAGCCTTTGAATCAGTGGAGAGAAGCCAAGATGATGATGCATGCAAGAAAATGTCAGAGTCCCCCTGATCATCCAATAAAAAAAACTGGGTGGCTCTACCAAAACTCGTTTCAAGAGGAACAGTTTCTTCTACGAGAGGAAAAGGCTGTTTCGACAGTACCAAGACAAAATGCAAGATGACGTACTGCACATCTGCCCCACAAACACTCCAGAACTGTGGGCATCAGACCAGTCCAACATCAGGGGCTCCACCGCTGCCCCCTGTCTCATCCCTGGGGAAAAAAATAGGACGAGCAAATAAAACAGACCCTCACTCTTGCCATGACTGCTGAACGTTACCCTCAGGAGGAGTGGATTCACGTTTATACCGATGGGTCAGCAACTAATGCTATGGCAGACGGAGGAGCAGGCATCCTTGCCAAATTCCCCAGTGAAGAGACCACAGCCTGCAGTGTTGCCACAGGAAAGCACTGCACAAACTACAGAGCTGAAGAACAAGCCCTCCTGCAGGCTGCCTCCATCATGCAGAACACAGACAGTGAGACCTGTCAGGTTGTCTTCCTATCTGACGCCCTCTCTGTCCTGCGAGCATTTCAGAACAGCAAACTCACAAACTTCAGCGAAGCACCACAGAAAGTAGCTGCTAGCAGACGACTGGTGGTCCTGTGGATTCCAGCCCGCTGTGGGATACCAGGCAACGAGCTGGCTGATCACCTGGCGAGGGAGGGCGCTCAAGGGGAGCAGTATGATAACAGCATCACCTACAACGAGATGCGAAGCATCATCCGGACTATCATAACGCCCAGGACACCCAAGGATGATTATCATCTGTTGTCCAGAGAGCAACAAAGTGTCCTGGTGAGGCTCCGCACCAGGCACACCAGACTTAACAGTCACTTGTGCCGGAAACTCTAGGTGGTGCCTTCTCCAGTCTGTCCTTGTGCGCAGGAAGTATAGACAGCGGAGCATATGCTCCAAAAATGCCCATCACTTGAACAGCCAAGAAGAGAGGTGTGACCAACAGAGACAGCTCTAATGACGAAGCTCTACTGCAATCTACAAGATCTGGAGAAAACGGCACTATTCATCATAAGGGCCGGACTGACTGTATAGACCAAGGGGTTCGCAAAGAAGAAGAAGAAGAAGAAGAAGAAGAAGAAGAAGAAGAAGAAGAAGAAGAAGAAGAAGCCCACGCAGCAAGCATGAGCAGGTCTCCTACATTGCCTGTCCAAGCTGTCTGTCATGTGACGTAGCCTCACATCAAGGCATGTGACGCTCCATCACATGTAGTTAGTGATATGAATCATTTCCCCATGCTACTACTAAAAAGGAAGAATATTCATGTGGCTTGACTAGTGTAGCGGGCGTCCCCAAATAATGGTGAGAATGACTCATTAAAGAAAGAAGGGTGGTCATTGGGTGAAAGTGACCACTGAGAGATAGTTTAATAAGGGCTGGTAAGGTGCTGGTCATGTGTTTTGAACACTGAGTATGCACTCACTAGGCGGAGGGAGGAAAGAATCAGTTTTAGCCCAGCAGATGGCCTAGAGACTCGAACCTGTCAGGACGCTGGTCCTCACTGCTGACCAGTCAATACCAGGTAAGTCATTGATAGTTGGGGAAAGCTGCAGGGGAAACCCTAAAGAAAAGAGAAAAAAAGAATTCATATGTTGAATTAAGAAGCAGGTTATTTACACGAACCTTATTCGTGTTTCAGCCCTTCACCCTTCACCCCGTGAGGTGGTTAAAGATGGCCATGGTGTGGGGAACACACCGGTAGTTCAGCCCCAGCAATTAAAGACTCCAGGGAGAGGAGTTGGAACTCGTCACCTCTCCAGTGACAGGAGAATTCAAGGGAGAGGAGTGGGAACTCATATCTCCAGTGACGGGAGAATTCAAGGGGGCGATACGCTGTCTGAGAGAGACAGGGAATCATGACAGTATGGAGCGAGTCTTATATCTGATGCAGGCATAGCATCAATGATTGAAATAATTATTTATTCTCCTGGTCTGGTTCTTGGGCCAGTGTTATGTGAAGGCCATGACTTTACAGAAATTTGTATTGATGTAAATGGGAAAATTGGTTACAAGGATGCATGTATAAAATCTGTTTATAAATTGTTTGATGTGATTTAGTAAAGTGTTTTTCCCTGAAGGAGAGGGGGAGAAGAACAACATTCGGTAGTGCGGTGTAGAAAGAAACTCGTGGAGAGCGTGGCAGCAGAGAGTCCTCAGAAGAAAAGCCCCCTTCAAGCAAGTGTTTCGGCCCTTATCTCCTGACACTCTAGGGGGGTTGGGCCACACCCGGTTTATGACTCCGGATGTCCCTCTGCTGCCCCTTTTTTTTTTCTTTCCCCATCTTGGGACGAGCCATTGCTGGGATTCGAACCCATGACCCTCTGGAGATGCTCATTTTTTCACTTAATGACTCGCGCTTTAACCACTGAGCCACAGGGACACCTGATATTTGTTGGGAAATTAAGCCTTATGAAGTTCACTTTTGTTCCTCCTTGACCAGATCCAGCTTGAACACCTCTCTGCCGCTTCTGCCATTGCTTTCAGGGCTCTGGTTTTTTCCTTCCCTGCAACTGAGAGCTGTTTCATGAGGCTGTATGCAGACGTTCCTACAAATCCCCTAGCTCCAATTTCTGCAGTGAGGACTTTGACCAGATAGCCTTCTCTCCTTAGGCTGTTTGCCAGATCAGCATACTTTTCAGTCTTGTAGATTTTGAGCTGCCTCCATTCTGTTTTCATATGGCACCGTGAGCTCGATCATGATCAGCTGCTTGGTTGACTTAGAGTGGACTAATATGTCTGGTCTCATGCCACTCTTGCTGATGATCTCTGGGCGACTCTTCCATTCTGGGAGGTCTGCAGTGTACTCCCAGTCATCTGCCCCGTCCAGCAGCCTCTGCCTGCATGTTCCGAGTGGCACTGCTGTTCTTGGCCATGATTTGCTGCCTCCTGCCGTGAAGAATGTTGTGGGTGCTTTTGGAGTCCTGATTCTCCCTTTTGTGGTGTTGGTACTAATCCACACTACTTGTACAATCTCTTTGAGCACTTGGTTGTGCCTCCATGTGTACCTTCCTTGAGCCAGGGCTACTTTACATGAGCTTAGAACATGCTCCACTGTTTGTTTTTCATGGCAGAGGGGGTATGCAGGATCGTCTGTTTTCCCCCACTTCACCAGGTTTGCATTTGAGGGCAGAAGGTCATATGCAGATCTAAAAATGAAGCTGATCCTGAGAGGGGCCATGTGCCAAATGTCATTCCAAGTGAGACTTCTTTGGAGTGCATTCTCCCACGTTGTCCATTGCCCTTGCTGGCTCTGCTGGACTGCTTTTTGGAGTCTTTTTTGGTCTTCTTCTTTTCTCATCTCCTGAATCATCATGTCTCTTTTGGCTTTTCCTTTGGCCTTTGACCACCATTCAGTTTTGGTCACCCCCCAGTCCTTGTCTGTTGGTCTGTGTGTGTCCTGTTATTTCTCTGATCTTGAGACTTTCTTTTGCAGAATCCATCGCCTCTTGAACTTTCCATTTTCTGCCTGTCTTCAGCTGGGGCTTGATTGCTTCTACCACCTTGTCTCCTGAGTCCTCCAGCATGCTTTGAAGTCTGATCTTCCCTGCTTTGTATTCCTCCAGGATGGATTTCAGTGGTAGTTTCAGCTTTGCTTGGCGACAGTGCAGCGCGATGTCAGTCAGACAGGGTGGGACACCAAGCCATTTCCTTGTGAACTTGTTGATTTTGGCTTCCATTGCCTCCACTGTGCTGGTGCAGATGTCGTATATCATCAGAGGCCATAGGAGCTTTGGTATCAGCATGAACTGCAGACACCAGACCTTGTATTTGCCAGGGAGCCCACACTGGTCAATGGTCTCCAAGCCTTCTTCCGCCATCTGCTTGGTTTCTTTTGCTCTTTGTGTGTCTTTCAGCGTATCATCATACCATCTTCCAAGGCTCTTGACTGGTTCTTCTGTGACTGTTGGAATGGCCTGGTTGGCAACACTGAAGACCACAGATTCGGCCACTTTTCCTTTCCTCAGTGAGAGACTCCGTGATTTCTTTGGATTGAACTTCATTCTAGATGAAGCAGCTATGTCATCCAGCCTCTCCAGCACATGACGTGTCTCGTCTTCTCTGGATGAAATCACTGTAGTGTCATCCATGAAGGCCTTGAGAGGAGGCATCTTGTATCCATCGCCAAGGTCTGTTTTGCTCGCGTTGTTTGTTGCTGCTTTCAAGATGAGTTCCATTGCCAGCACGAACAGTATTGGGGAAATTGCACAGCCCATTGCAATGCCCACTTCCAAGTTGATCCAATCTGTTGTGTACTCCTTGGTAGAGAACCGCATTGAGAAGCCATTGAAGTACTTTTTGAGCATGTCGCGGATGTTCTTTGGCACATGGTACATCTCAAGAGCCAACTGTATCATCTCATGGGGCACAGATCCATATGCGTTTGCCAGATCAAGCCACACTACGTCCAGGTCTCTCTTTTCTGTTTTTGCTTTTTGGATTGCGTCCCAGATCATTGTGGCGTATTCTACACAGCCAGCTACGCCTGGGATGCCACCTTTCTGGACTGACACATCCAAGTACTTGTTTTCCATCAGGTACTTGGTCAGCCTTGCTGCCATGACAGAGAAGAAGATTTTCCCTTCGACGTTCAGTAGTGATATTGGCCTGAACTGGCTGATGTCACTTGAGTTTTGCTCTTTGGGGATGTACACACCATCTGCCGTCATCCACTGGCCGCTGATCTTCTGGTTTCTCCAAGCCGATCGCAGCAGCCTGTGGAGCCACTCCAGCACCTTGGGACATTTCTTGTAAAGCTGGTAAGGTATTCCGTTGGCCCTGGTGATGATTTGGCTCTGGCTTTGTCGACCACCTTCTTGATTTCCGCCAACGTTGGTGGCTTGCCATTGAACTGTTCCTCAGGGTTGGTTGGCCACACCAGACCTTGAATGTCGAGTGGTGCTTTGCTCTGTGAGTCAGAGTATGTTTTCCTCAGATGCTGCTCAAGAACTCCTTTGTCCACACTTAGGGTCCCAGATTTTGGCTGCTCAAACAGTGTTCTGGCAAACTGGAAGGGGTCTCTGAAGAAGCGCTCTTGTGTCTTCTTCTTTTTGCTCTTCCTCTTCCTCGCAATTCCGCTTTGCTGAGGGCGCTGTGTTTTTCTTTCAGGTTTTCCCACAGTTTTTCCAAGCCTTGTTTTTCAGCTGGCAGTGCGGTCTTCATTTGCTTCTTGAGGTTGTTCTTTTGGACTCTGATCTTGTCCATCTTTTCTTGGCGTCTGGATTTCTTTGGAGGTGTTTTCTCTTTGGGTAGTTTCACTCCATAGGCGTCTCTACATGTGGCATGCACAATGTCCCCATATGTGGCTAGTTTTGTGTTCCAGGGTGCTTTTCCCTATCAGTGTATCGAGTCTTTGGACGATTTTTGCATCCAGTTTCTCCCAATCTTCAGTTTCGTTTGCTCGTGGCAGGTTGAGTTTTAGGCGCCTGGCATCGAGGGCCTGTGCAAATTCCTCATCCGAACCAACAGCGTGGATGTCCTTGGCACTGTGGTTTAAATCCTGGCCTTGGTCTTCCGACGTCTTATATGCTGATGCAGTGCGCTGCTGCTCATTCAGATGAGTCTTCACACATCCCATCTTTGTTCTGTGGATCTTCATGCCACGGGTGGTAGCGAAACGCTTTCCACAGACACATGGATATTCCATTTGGTCCATGTTCATAGTCCGTTTGGGATTTGCAGTCGTGATTGGTTGAGCACCGATGGATTCATCATTCTCTCCCCCTTTCGGTGAATCCTGGGAGCATTTTTCCTTTTATTCTTAGTAGCCACATGTTTAAGGCAAAGTGGGGAGCCAGCCCACAGAGCCCTTGGTTTTGGTCTTTCCCAGTGTCCTCCGGTCTTTCCCAGACGTCCTCCGGCCTATTCCCGGAAGTCAATGGTTTACCCATGCATCAGTAGAAAGAAACTCGTGGAGAGCGTGGCAGCAGAGAGTCCTCAGAAGAGAAGCCCCCTTCAAGCAAGTGTTTCGGCCCTTATCTCCTGACACTCTAGGGGGGTTGGGCCACACCCGGTTCATGACTCGGATGTCCCTCTGCTGCCCCTTTTTTTTTCTTTCCCCATCTTGGGACAAGCCATGGCTGGGATTCGAACCCATGACCCTCTGGAGATGCTCATTTTCCACTTAATGACTCGCGCTTTAACGACTGAGCCATAGGGACACCTGATATTTGTAGGGAAATTAAGCCTTATGAAGTTCACTTTTGTTCCTCCTTGACCAGATCCAGCTTGAACACCTCTCTGCCGCTTCTGCCATTGCTTTCAGGGCTCTGGTTTTTTCCTTCCCTGCAACTGAGAGCTGTTTCATGAGGCTGTATGCAGACGTTCCTACAAATCCCCTAGCTCCAATTTCTGCAGTGAGGACTTTGACCAGATAGCCTTCTCTCCTTAGGCTGTTTGCCAGATCAGCATACTTTTCAGTCTTGTAGATTTGAGCTGCCTCCATTCTGTTTTCATATGGCACCGTGAGCTCGATCATGATCAGCTGCTTGGTTGACTTAGAGTGGACTACTATGTCTGGTCTCATGCCACTCTTGCTGATGATCTCTGGGTGACTTCCATTCTGGAGGTCTGCAGTGCACTCCCAGTCATCTGCCCCGTCCAGCAGACTCTGCCTGCATGTTCCGAGTGGCACTGTTGTTCTTGGCCATGATTTGCTGCCTCCTGCCGTGAAGAATGTTGCGGGTGCTTTTGGAGTCCTGATTCTCCCTTTTGTTTTTCAAAAATATTGCCCCCCCCCCTTTTTGGCATTGTTGGGGTTGGGCCCGGGCCGGGCATTCTGAGTTAAATTTCCCCATTTTTGTTTTTCATCAAGGGGAGCAATTCTTTTTAAATAAGGGTTTGTTTGAGGAAATTTATTGAAAATCTTTGGGGGGTAAATGCTTTCATGTGCGTGTGTGCAAAATGACAGTGGACAGTGGTGACCCCGACGTAGCCGACTGGTTTTTTTCCCCCCCTGGAAGGAAAAAAAGGAAGGTTTCTTTTTTGTCCCCTGGGGGCCTGGAAAAAAAAGAATTTTCATTTGGGGGAAAAAAGGGGGATTTTGTTTTGTACCCTAAAGGGGTTTGAGGGAAAAAAAAGAAAAGAAATTGTTAATTATTTATTGTGTAAATAATTGCATTTGTTTTTGTTTTTTTCTTTTTCTTATGTTTTGGGGTGGTTGACTTTTTTTGGTTGCTCATCCGTTAAGGTTTTTTTTTTTTTGGTGGGATTTTTTTTTTGACCCTTCCCCACCTCGGGCCGATAGCCTCAACCCTCCTCTTGTGGGCCCTGGCAGAAAGGGGGGCAGGGCGTTGAGGGTCGCTGTCCTTCCCTTAGAGTTTTTAAATTTGTTTTGTCCCCTCCCCGGGACTGATAGCCCAACCTCTTCCTGTTTGATTTAGCGGGGGGCATGGGTTGGAAGTGGGTGCCTTCCCTTCTCGTAAATACTTTTCTTTCCCCTTTCCTATTGTTTTTTTTGATTTTTCCCCTTTCCCCCCTCAGAGGGGGGTTTCGATTTCCCCCCGTACCACTATGTAGGGGGGAGTTGATTCCGCTCACCCAATAAACATTTTTATTTTTGTTTTTTTTTTTTCTGTGTGTGGGGAGATTTTCTTGCGTTTGGGTGAATGGATTATTGATTGATTGTTTAGTATTTTGTATTATTACTGTAGGTAGTGTATATTGGCATGATTTGTTTTTCCCCGCTCCATTTTCAGGGAGACGTACCACTAGGGTCTGTCTGAGGGCTTCTTTTGCTTTTCTTGATTTCTTCTCACTTTCTGATCCTGTGCCTTTTCATTCTTTTCCCCCCCTTTTTCAAAATCTCACATTCTTAAAATAACTCCTTCAGTTTTCTTTCTAATTTTTATCTTTTAGGTGGTTTCCGCTTTTTTGTTTTTTTCTTCCCCTTTTAAATTTGTTTGTGAACCATTGTTTTGTAAATTATATTCATTATCGTAAAGGCGATAATTTGTTTTGTAAATCTTTTGAAATTAAGTAAAAAGACGAAACAAGACTTTTTAAGAACTTAAACTTTATATAAAATTTTATTTCCAGAAAACTTTAGTATTGGGGTTTTTTTTTTCTTAGGAAAAAACAGTTTCATTGAACGTCTTTTTTTTTTTAAAATTTTAAAAATTGATACCTGTTTCGAAAACAAAATACTTCGGAAAAATACTTTCCCTGTGTTCTATTACCTTTTTTAGTAAGCCTTTCCTTTTTTAAAACCAAAATTGAATTTTTTTTTTGTATATTTAAAATTTACTTTTTGTGAAACATTAACATCATCTAATCCCTTTATTTTTATTCATATTAGAATTTTTCGGGTTTTTATATCTGTTGACGGTTATTATGGATGTTTTTTGATAAATATGTTCAACAAGCGAACGTTTGGTTTTATAGAGAAAACTTCCCAACAAGTGAAAAATCTAGATGGGGCAGACAGGCAAGAGAGAGGGAAGGAAATCAAAGGAAAGTAGAACTAATTTTTGAAAAAAAAGAACAGGGGGAAGCGAAGCTAAAGAAAAAAGACTCAGGGGGAAGCTGAAAAAAAAAGAAGTCAATTTGTTGAGGCTTTTGGAACTAAGACTGATGCTAAAAATTAAAAGTTTTACGGGGCATCGAAAAACCCTCCACCACTCCCCCGTCTTTTCCGCAAGTGCCCCCAAACCAAAATCAGCATATTCCAAAGTTCCCGCCTTCGAGGAAAAACGGAGACACGATAGTTTTCCTTTCCCGTTTTTAAAAGTCAGCAACGTCTTGTGGTTGGCCAAAGGAAAAGGGACATTGTATATTGCTCGTTTTTTAAAGGGGTAGGCTTTGGCCTGACCACACACCGGGGCGAAACAAAATTTAATTTGGGATCAGTTGAAGGAAAAAACCCCAAAATTTCAATTTTTCTGCTGATCGTTTTTCGCGAACGTTTCCTTTTCTGTCCCCCTGAAAAAGGAGACGTTTCCGGTTTCAAATTTTGTTGGTCATTTTTTAGACGAGGGATCGTTTTATCAAAAACGAAAAAATTTTTCATCACTGCGAGATCTCCTTTTTAGAAACAATTTTTCCAAGCTGAGCAAAGACTGCCTTTTTTTCCCTTTAAAAGAAAGGAAAATTTGAAAGCGTTGGGAAATGTGTCGATGGTGATCAGAAAATTGTTCGGTCCCCCCCCAAAAAGGGGCGTGGCTAGGAAAGGAAAATTTTTCCATCTTTGAGTCTCATGCTCAGTACTTTCCCACGGGACGGGAAAATTTTCAAAAAAGGGAAATCGTGGGTTTTCTGGGTCCTAAAGGAAATCCCTACCCGGGAACGGACGGGATCTTTCCGCGGCTCGATGACTTTTCGTCAGACCAGTACTCCCCGCCGGAAAAACCCGTTGCTCCCAGCAAACGTTCCCCGGGGTCGTGGACAACACCACCGCGAGATTTTTTGGGGCCCCTTCTGGACAAAACCCGAAGTTCAAAAAATCATTCAGCTGCCGACAGACAACGCGATTTTTTTTTGGATGGCAATTCCTTTTTTAAAAAAAGAACTGCCTTTAAAACCCAAATAAATTCAAAATCCGAATTGGCTCCACTGATTGGAAAAGGGCTTTGTTTTGGCCCATAAATCTGTTGGACTGATTTTTAAAAAACGGACCCTAAAGGGTTTTGCGGGCTTGGGTTTTTTGCGAGACACTGATTGACCCCCCTGGTGTAAGAAAACTTTCGGCTTCAAACCAGATCTCAACCCGCCCAAAAAGTGTAGGTGTTTGGGGCAAGATTAAAACTTTTCCCGCGGGGAAAAATTTTGGGGTCGATACACCGTACTCCCCGGGATTTTTTAACCGTTGTTATCGATCCCCATCTGTGTTTTTTTGGGAATTTCCCAGGGTCGCTACAGTACAGGTGGTGCTGGAGGATCGTTCGTCCTTTGTTTTGAATCAATCAACACATAGATCGGGGAAAAGGCAAAAAAGCCGCAAAAGCCAAACGGATGAACCCAGATTACCCCAGATGATCTAAAAGAAAGGGCGGAAAAGACGAGACGCTGAGACAATACTTTCTGCGCAAAAAAAGACTGTCACTAAAACCAACGGAAAAAACCACGACATAGGACTCTGACATTTCTTCAGGTGTGTACCGGGACGGGACAACAAAAAGTTGTCTTCCAAGCCACTTAAAAGACAGTACACAAAAGGGTCATGATGCTTTGCGCTGGTCACTGTGGATCAAAAAAATTAAAGAGGTTCTTGATTTTTTTTATTGGCCAGGGCAAAAGGAAGTTACAGAATACGCCCGCCTGTGCATCTCCAAAAGACACTCAGAAAGGCGCGTCCCATGTGGACCTTTGCCAAAAAATCCCTCTCATTTCCGCCCCCATTTGGGAAAGGGTGGTTTTGATTTTGTTGGGGACTGCCAGTTTCCCACGTCCAATTCCGCGTGCCAGATTGCCGAACCCCGACGCTGCCGGCTTTTAAAAGGAGGAGGTTTGTAAGGAGGAGGAAACTGATGCGGCGTGGTAGACCCCCATCACGGCGCCCTTTCAGATACTCGTTACGAAGTGATGCAACCTGGCCCCCCCAAAGGAAAAATAAACCGAAAACCTGTGCCCAGTTACCCCCGTCTGATCGTGATCTCTCAAAAAAAGGCCGTAGCGAAGCTAGGGGTGATGCCGAAGGCTGAAGAAACGTAAGCCCGGGGCTGAGGAGTGCTCACACATCACTTTGTGCACGCTTGCAGGGGGGAAATCTGGCACGCATAAAAGTCGGCACGGTGGCAGGGCGGCAAACTGGACCGACCCTTTTTGGGCCCTTTTCCACTCTTCTTCCCTTTTCGCATTTTTACTTTGGTGGATACAGCGACAAGGTATCCGAAGCGATTCCACTGAAGAAATTGATACAGTTCTGTCGCTAAGCCTTTCTTTCGATTTTTTTCCCGGGGGGTCCTTAGAGAAATTTTCTGGATTGTGGAACGCAATTCATTTCCGATTCCCCTGGAGAAATTTACAGACGTTGGCAATCTCTTCCCTTTCAACCCGCCCTTCATCCCAAACGAATGGGGATGGTTGAACGTTTCAATGGAACGTTAAAGCCTGTTGAGAAAGGTTGCAAGGGAGGAAAACCCCCCGAAGGGGGTCGTTTATACCCGGTTTGCTTTCGCATACGGGGAAAAACCGAACGAAACCTGGGTTTTTCACCATTCGAGCTTCTTTTCGGACACCCCAAGGGGGGCCCCTTTTGGGTCTACGATGACAAAATGGACGAAAAAGAGGACAACCTGCAGAAAACTTTTACCAAAACTTTATGACTGCATAATCGTTTTTAAGGAAGCATGGGGCTTGCTCAACAGTCAGCTGAAAGAAAAAAATGTGTTCAAGGGGCTTTGCAGATAGAAAAAGCGAAGGCACGTTCCCTTTGTGTAGGGGAAAAGTCCTTGTATACTCACGATGAACAAAACAACCCTTTGTTTTGTGGAATGGCCTTTTTAGGTGGGCGAAAAACTTTTTGCAGTTAATTAAAGATCAAAATGGAAACACGAAAGGGATTTCACGTGAACATGTTTTAAGAAGATTTAACGACAAAGTTTCCATCAAAACCCTCATTGAATGGATAGTCCAAAGTCAAAACGATTCAACATGACAGATATTCGTGATGTTTTTTTACCCAATGTAAACGACGGGAAAAGTCAAAGGTTGTTAAATCAGCAAAAGTAGGGGTGTTAAAATCTACCAGTGCAGATGGTTGACCCCTTTACCCCGTCTATCAAAGGGGAAACCTAAGGTGAGTGGTTTTTCGAATGATTTGTCTGCAAATCAAACGAACGCTCAAAAAACATTTGAAAGACTTCGGATGTTTTAACAATACCCCCGGTACAGTGACGGATTGAACCCATTTTAGTAACACTGAAAAACCAGGCGAACCAACCATACCCCCCCCATTTCAAAAAAAAGAGGTTTTTGCGAGAGAAAAACAAATAATGCGGATTAAAGGTCAAGAACCTTCTAATCTCCGACAGCCACCAGTTTACTGGTGGACAAATGATTGTCGGTGGGTCGCATCATTAAGGAAATTTAAAAAAAATCACTGTGTTCGATGCCCACCCACCCAGACATTGAAGAACTTCTGGTCACTCTAGAAAGGGAAAAATTTTGTGAAAAAGACTGAAAAGGGTACTGGCAGATTCCCCCTGGGTGAGCTGACAAGGAAAAAACAGCATTTCAAACACCTTTTGGCTTTTCCATGGACGAAAATGCCATTTGGTTTGCAAAAAGCCCACTTTTTTTGCTAGAAGATGCAGCCCCGAAAATCCCTGTGGGTGCACGTTTTTTACGAATTTTTTGGGGCAAAGTCGGAGTGGGCCTCCTTTCAACTTACGAGCTGTTTTTTTTTCCCGATCAAAGTTTTTGGCTGACTGCGAGACCACCAAAAAATTGTGCCGGTTTTCAAACGCTGGTTTTTTGGGGCACCTTTTTGGGGAAAAATGATGCCAGAAGGGAAAAAAAGGAAAAAAAAATTTATCTTTACACAAACCCACAAAAGAAACAAATCAGGTATCACGGGATTTGTCTTTTATAGACGATATGTACCCCACTTTTTCGTCCCCGACGGCCCCTTTTACTGAACTACGAAAGGATGAAAAACAAAAGATTGTGTGGTCTGAGAGTGCCAGAAGGCTTTGGAGTGTGTTCAGAAAACCCCCAACTATTTCCTGTTCTTTTTTTTACCCCCCCTCAGAAGACTTTAGAGAACCGATGCCCTTCCAAAGGAATGGACGGTATGTTGAGGAAAAAAAGGCTTTGTTACATCCAGGAATCGCCATAAAACGTTTCCAAAAACACGAGAAAAAAACCCTATTGAGAGAGGTGTTTGGGTTTTATGGGGAGTGAAAGTTCGCCCGGTTCTGATGGGGAAAAAAAGTTTCGGTTACAGACGACCACAGGCCCATTGACTTCTTGAAATCTCAAAAACAAAAACAAGAATAAGAACGAAGGGGTAAATTTATATTGAACGGTATTGATGGGTGACACGGGAAACGACCAATGACGCCACTGGGAGCTCTTCAGTCGGACCCACCCAGGAGGCAGCCGTTTTTTTATTTGATATTGTTGTAGAGCGCAATGAGTTATTCCAAAAATTGCGCAAAAAATCGTATATTATTTTTTATTATTATTATTTTATTATTATTAAAATTATTTTATTATTATTAATTAAGGTGGGCTTTTGGGAGCAGGAATTCAGTTTTCTTTGAACCAGTGCCGGAACACAAAAGTCATGGCGATTTTATTGTCACTGCATGAAAATTATGGACAAATGTAACTGTCTTCAAGGGAAAGATATTTCCCGTTTTTTGTCTTTTTTTTGATACGGTGGTGCCACATTGCAGGCTTGTACTCGACTATTTAAATCAAGTGGGATTTTCTTAATTTTTTGTTGGAGGATATATGTTTTACAAGCAAAAACTACTTTTGTTGATGTATTACATATCATTATTTTCTTATTTTTCGTAAACAATGAAAAAATCATCATTACATTTATGTCAAAATTTCTTTTGAAGATAAATTAAATTTTGTTTGGGGGAGCAAATAACGAGAATGTAAATATCATGTTAAGACCACCCATCTTATTTTGCATGAAAACCCCCCTTTTTACATCAAACCCTTCCCCCCCATACGTTTGACCAAATAAAAACCTGTTTCACAAAAAAATAACACCCAAAAAACCCCAAAAATCGGCGTTATTAGTACAATGAAATGGGGGGCCCCCGCAGATAACAAAAGGGATCGTGAACTAATATTTACATTTTTCCCGGGAAAAAAAAATCATTAAAAAAAAAGGCAAAACTCTTTGCACGGCCCCATTTCCGATCCCATCTAGGTCTAACTTTAGACCCCATGGCGCCCCAGGGGGCCCCAAATTAGGGCCCCGAAGGCACGGAAAAAAGCGGCATCTGGCGCAGAGTTTTGGGAAAAGCCCCGTATTTTTTATACTTTTTTGCCATAGATCTAATTTGGGCAATTCTCTCACCCCTTTCATGACTCTTCCTAGGACAGACAAACCAGTGGTTTGCGGGGGGTTTTTAGCCGCGCCGTGACCCAGAAGACAAAACGTGGTTTGCGGGCGTTTATAAACCGCGCCCGGGACCCAGAAACCAAAAACATGGGTTTGCGGGCGTTTATACCCCGCCCTGACCCGACGACAAACACGAAATTTGGGGAGTCAAGAGGGCAGGGAAAAGGCCAAAAATTTTACTATTTGGCAAACAAGTACAAAACCACGCAGAATATTCCCAAAATTTTCACTTTTAGGATTAAAAATAATATGGCGAAATGAAAACTTTTTTTTTTTATGGGTTATGCATAAATTGGGGGGAAATTAAATTTTTTTTTATTTAACAGAAAACTTTTTTAAAAGGTTTCCCAAAACGTGCTTAAAGTACTTTTTGCAGTACTTGAAATATTGTATTTAAAAACTTTAGCAAATTAAAACAAAAACCAAATTTTAATAATCAATTTTTCTCACTGACTATAAATGATAATTTTTCAGGGAAGAAATTACTTTATGCATAATTAAAGGGAGATAAATCACTTTTATTACATTACATTGTTTTGCTTATTTGATTGTTAATGATTACCTGGCTTGTGTTAATAACGAAACAGAAATCAAACTAGACAAATGTTTTCCCCCAGGCGGGAAAACCCGGCTTTAAACCTCAGCACCCATTGATCGTTTTGCGGGAGCATGTATTTCAGAGGCCTACAGGACATCGAGGCTTACTTATTTTTTAAAGACGTTTAAATTTTTTTTGGTTTTAAAAAAGAAGGCCGAAGAGCTCAAACTTATTAATATACTTTACGAGTTTGGATTGGAGAAGAAACCCTAAAGATCTTAAAGAAAAGGTTTGAAAAATTTTAATTACGTCTTTTTTTAACGAAAGACATCAGAAAGTGTAGTAAAGTTGTTTGAAAATACCGATCTTGGGCCCCAACCAAAATAAAGTTGTTTGCTATTTTTTGATAAAAAGTCCAAAAAAAATTAAATTTCTGTTTCTCCCCCCCTGAAAGGGTAGCATTCGCTTTAAAGAAGATCAGGTTTTACGTTTTGAAAAGACTATGAATAATAACGAATTTACAAATTATATTTTTATTTATTTAGATAACAAATGGCTGCCGAAACTCAATGAATCTGATTTAAAGAATTGTTAATGAACTATTTGACGAAAACAATGAGAGTACTAAACATTGAATTTGGTGAATTTGGTTTGAGAAAGATATAGCAAAATAATAAAAATCATAGTGAACTAATTAACATGGGGGGGGGGGGTAGCAAGTAAAGTGATAAACATTGATTGTAGTGATACTGGAAAAGCTAAAATATTGGCGTGGGTAATCGTAAGTTTTAACGTGCCTTGACGTGTTGCGATGCTTGGGTGAAAATAAAAAGCGGTTTTTACATACTTTATATACATTAATTTCTTTTGATTTACGTTAATATTTTGGCTTTAAAAATGACGACCACAAGTAATTCGAGGAAGGAAAAAACTATATACGATGGAAGAAATAATCATAGTGACAAACAATTAAGCAATATGTTTTATGAAGTAGACATGAACATCAATAACCCACAAATGTTCATGAAAGCGAAGCACCTGCTATCACTAAAATCCCTAGAGATCTCTTCAGATGGAGCCCACCAGCAAAAGTGTTTGACGGCCGGTTCTGATTGATGGGGGATTACTAACGCCCTGATGATACTAACATTGCCAGTCTGGGTTACAACTAAACAGAAAAGAGTATCAGCTATCACGACTTTAACAACTAACTGGGCTGACTACTATCTACACAGATTAACCATGCAAGTGGAGGAGGCAAAGTTAAGAAAGGTTTCTAGGCTGTCTGAAGGGACAGTACTTGAAATCAGATTACGACAACAAAGTTCAATCGGTATAGTTGGCAATTCATTACCTTCCACTCCAAAAGAGTTAGAGTTTAAAACGGCAGTCTAAACATCAAAAATTCTGACAACATGTGTTTTAATGTGGTGTGTTTTAGCGCACTTACACCTGTCTAAAATCATGCAAAGGAAGGTTTCCAAGTAAGAGAGGCATACAAACACGAGCTAAAACTATGATAACATAGCCTTCCGAAAAGTATAGAAAGTATATCACATTTTGAAGAGCAAAACAAACCAATCACCGTAAACGTATACACAATGTCAGTAGTAGCCAATCTAGTTCCCTAAGTGTTTCTCCCAACGCTCCTACTTTTGGAAATCCCACTTGACAAGCCCTGTGGACTTGAAACTGTTTGCAGATAGTACAAAGAGTCATTATGTATTAATCAGAACAAAAAGCAGACAGTTAGCCTATACTACAAAGACAATTTTAAACAAGAGCTTTGTAGAAGGTGTTTTGAGAGAATCTCTACTAAAAAAAAGCTGCCGAGCATAAAGGAACGTTGTAAAAGTTTTGTAGACTGTGAAACTAAACTCCTTACGCCTAAACCAGGGTCTAAAAGTTAGTTTTAAAAATTTACACAAAATGCAAATGGCTCCATACGTGGTTTATGCTGACTTTGAATCAATCTTACCGCAGTACTATGGCCCACAACAGCAAGAACAAAAACAACCTTATTAACCCCACCATCAATCTGTTCTTTATGCGTTTATTGTTGTTAGGTCAGACGACCAACACACGACACCAGAGATTTACAGAGGTGCCAATGCAGCTAGCAGATTTTTAGAGCAGATGAAACAACTTTGCAATCAGTTATCCAATGAACTGAACCTTTCAGACATGTTATGACTCCTGAAGACCCAAAAACGCTATGACTCATCTACACACTGTTGGATTTGCGGCTTAGAGCTAACACCTAATAGTAAAGACGTGACAGTAAGAGACCACGATCACATTACTGGAACGTTCAGAGGGGCCGCGCACAACAATTGTAATCTTCAACTTAAGGTTGATCCCAGAAAATGGAAGCTGCCTATCTTCTTTAATAACTTACGAGGCTACGATTTTCATTTCATTATGCAAGCAGTAACTTCTGAATATAAGAGGGTTACCTGCATTGCACAGTCTTCAGAAAAGTACATGACTTTTACTCTTGACTCTTTATCCTTTTATGACTCAGCTCAACATCTGATGGCAAGTTTGGATAAACTAGCAGGATCTCTACAAGACTTTCCAATCACTAAACAATACTTTGATCCATCTTTAGTGCGTAAAGGAGTTTATCCTTTTTGAATACATGAACTCGTGGACAGGTTTGATGAAGACTGACTTCCCCCCAAAAGGGCGCTTCTTTTCTAAGCTTAGAGGAAAGGATATAACTGATGCTGACTATGAATCCGCTCAGAAAGCCTGGACAGAAATGCCTGTGAAACAATTGGCGATTATCATGATCATTACTTGATGGCGACGTATGTTTATTGGCAGACGTCTTTCAGAATTACAGATCTACATGCATGAAACATTACAGCTTAGACTCATCACTACATCTCTGCCCCAGGCCTTCTTTGGGATGCTTTCTTAAAGTCTACAAACATCCAGATGACTTAATATCTGATTTGCCCACACTCCGGGATGATTGAAGATGGTCTAAGGGGTGGTATTAGCATGGCCTCACATCCTTACTGCAAAGCTAAAACAAATATTTAGACGACTATGACCCAACCCAAACCATCCAACTATTTAATGTACTTAGACGCTAACAATCTAATGGATGGGCTATGAGCCAACCGCTTCCATTACGTAACTTTAAATGATAAAAGGACCTCATGATGTCCAATACTGTGTTAGGTTTCTGTCACAGCTTACGCCTGATAATCCAGCAGGACTAATCTTGGAAGTAGATTAGAATATCCAAAGAATTACACGATCTTCACAACGATTTTCCCTAGCCGAAGAAAGCTTTAAAGATGGTCCCCACAGAAACCCCTAAACTTGTTCCCAATCTTCGCAACAAAACAAGTATGGTGTCATTAACAGGCTCCTACAGTTTACCCAAGACACGGACTAAAGCTGACAGCTGTTCACAGAATAATTATCTGCGACAAGAGCCCTTTATGAGGCCTTACATTAAAAGAACACTGATTTTTAGAACCAAAGCAACTGACGCTTCAGAAAAAGACTTACTGATGAACAACAGCTGCTTTTTGGCAAACCATGGAGAATCCACACAAACGTAAGATGTAAAATTAGTTACAAACGAAAACCAAGCAATTACGTTTGCCTCTAAAACCCCAAATATCAAGACTTTAGAAAATTTAACGATAACCCCGGTTGGCATTATGATGAAGAAAAGGATGTTAAGTTGGACAAGCCGGTGTTTATCGGCTTTACTGTATTAGAGTTGCAAAGTTATAATGTAGAATTTCTGTACGACTAACTTTAAACCACTGTACCCAGAAGCAAGAGTCCTTTACACAGACACTGACCTCTTTTATTCTAGACGTCCCAACCCGAAGACTTTATAAGGAATTAGAAACAGAAGTAGCTAAAGGAACTGATGGGTGATACGACCATGCGACTATCCAAAAGACCCTTCCTTTACATTGAACTGTAAACAAGAAAGTGATTGGAAAGATGA
This sequence comes from Conus ventricosus, assembly GCA_018398815.1. Classification (NCBI taxonomy): domain Eukaryota; kingdom Metazoa; phylum Mollusca; class Gastropoda; order Neogastropoda; family Conidae; genus Conus; species Conus ventricosus. Next base: position 57,940,630 of record CM031622.1, on the reverse strand, counting down.
AGGATTTAAAATTAATGGGACAGTTATAAAAGAATATGTTGGTTTGCGGTCAAAGATGTATAGCGTTGCCAGCCAGACTCTGTATGAAGAAGGCTAAAGGCATAAGTAAAGAAGTTGTCAAAAAAAATATAACTCACGACAACTACAAGCAAGCTCTCTTTTGAAAACAAAGTATTTTATCACACAAATGTTAATCTGCGCTATACTCTTCATCAAGTAAACACAACTGCTGTTAACAAGAAATCACTAGTCTCTAACAATAACAGAGGAACTTACGTCAGTCCTGAGTTTTCATAGCTGTAGGACATTGGAGAACTTTAAAAGATTAACTTGACTAACTTGGCCTGTACTTAACTTAAGAACTTAACTAGTACTTACTTAAGAACCTAACAAGAACTTAACTTAAGAACCTAACTAGTACTTAAAACAAGAACTTATTTTTTGTGTACTTTACTTGTAATTTACTTGCACTTAACTAAAAAGTACTTTCTATAACTAACTTAACTTGTACTTATCTAGTTTCTTAACTTGTACTTTATTTAGTTCTTAACTTGTACTTTATTTAGTTCTTAAAAACTATTCCATAGAAAATGGGTTCTACAGCAGGAGGTTGCTCATTTTTTGCAGAAGCTAACTCTTCTTCTTTTACTGGCTTTGTGGGGGTTTGTAACTTTGCTGTTAAGTATGGCGTTAGACATTTGTATGCTAAAACTCCCACCCACAACAACAGCAGCAAATACATAATAATACATCTTATCGTTGTTTGTGATTGTGTTGTTGTTAATTGGGATTTTGGTGCTGGTGGTGATGTTGTATTACTATCTAATAATTTTTTTTGTTGATTGGTTTGCTTTCTCAGTCTGTTCCATTCAGCTAGTTTACGCCGCCTCAACACGTCCAGGACTTTAGACTTAGTAACATTACTCACTGTGGTACATTCACTTGTGTACATTCTGCCTACGGAGGGTCCTGCGCGTCTTCTTCTGACGCTCATTATTTTATTGCAATTAAATTTAATTGATCAAATTAAAATTGATTAAAAATAATTAACCCCGATGAATGGGACAAAAAGCA
>CM031622.1:57937075-57939456 GCA_018398815.1 Conus ventricosus | reverse complement strand
TGTCTTATTTCCCCAGCCCCTACCTAGCCTAACTTCCACCTAACCAAAACCCCAATCTTACACACGCACGCTCGCACACACACACATACACATATGCACACGCTCTCTATTTCTGAAACTACCATTACTCCAAACACATGGACGGCTGATTCACTACCGCCGATGGGTGACACTATCCATCTACAGTTCTACGAATACTGCCATCAATTAAGGCAGGGTTTTGCGATTATCAGTTATATAGGTTTGGTGGAGACAGCCAATTTAAAGAATTAATTGAGGGGCCTATAAATTCATTGGATGTAAAAATAACTAATTAAGATGGAGAGCCAGTTGTCTGTTCTGATTTATTAATAGTGCTGGAAGTAGATGAGCGCACTGTAAACCCTTAATTTTTATTTCCCTGGAGAGAATGTAAATATCTTTGTTCACGATCACCAAATCTTATCTAGCACGTAAGCCCCCATTTCAATGTACTAATAACGCCGATTTTTAGAGGTTTTGGGGTGTTAATTTTTTTTTGTGAAACAGGTGTTAATTTTGGTCAAAACTGATATGAGATGGACGTGATTTGTATGTGAAAAGGGGGGTTTTCGTGCAAAATAAGATAGGTGGTATTGAACATAGATATTTACATTCTCTAACTCTTTAGAAATGTATATACACATGTTTTGATTGTGCAGTGAGACAAACCTATTGTTTTCATTAGTTAATTGTCAACAATGGAAAATATGTTTCACTTTTCAATGGACTATAACATTACATGTGGGGAAAAACTGTTTAAACTATGTTTATTTTGTTTACATGTCTATTGAGAAAATTTACACTTAGAAATATTCTCATTTTCATGAGGGTTTTGAAACATATGATGTGAGACAAAGATCAAGGGAAAAAATGTGCTTCACATCTTAATATATAAACACAATTTGTACTTTGAATTGTTAATACCCCTAATTATTTTGTCCATGTAATTTGTGAAATGTATTTTGTGAGATGTGATCAATTATGATGTTTTTTTTTATAGAAAGACTGAAAGTTTGAAATATGCTATTTATGGTGGATCACGATGATTGATTCTATACGTTGATTATGAATTTGGTGAATCATGTGTGATGGATACACATTTTGAGATTCATGGCTGAAGATGTGTTTTAAGTGAAGTTGTATATCCTTTAAAAAAAAAAATTCTGGAGAAAACATTTTTTTCCCAGGATGGGGGGTGTCATGTGACGTAGCCTCACATCAAGGCATGTGACGCTCCATCACATGTAGTTAGTGATATGAATCATTTCCCCATGCCACTACTAAAAAGGAAGAATATTCATGTGGCTTGACTAGTGTAGCGGGCGACCCCAAATAATGGTGAGAATGACTCATTAAAGAAAGAAGGGTGGTCATTGGGTGAAAGTGACCACTGAGAGATAGTTTAATAAGGGCTGGTAAGGTGCTGGTCATGTGTTTTGAACACTGAGTATGCACTCACTAGGAGGAGGGAGGAAAGAATCAGTTTTAGCCCAGCAGATGGCCTAGAGACTCGAACCTGTCAGGACGCTGGTCCTCACTGCTGACCAGTCAATACCAGGTAGCCATTGATAGTTGGGGAAAGCTACAGGGGAAAACCTAAAGAAAAGAGAAAGAAAGAATTCATATGTTGAATTAAGAAGCAGGTTATTTACACGAACCTTATTCGTGTTTCAGCCCTTCACCCTTCACCCCGTGGGTGGTTAAAGATGGCCATGGTGTGGGGAACACACCGGTAGTTCAGCCCCAGCCAATTAAAGACTCCAGGAGAGGAGTTGGAACTCGTCACCTCTCCAGTGACAGGAGAATTCAAGGGAGAGGAGTGGGAACTCATATCTCCAGTGACGGGAGAATTCAAGGGGCGATACGCTGTCTGAGAGAGACAGGGAATCATGACAGTATGGAGCGAGTCTTATATCTGATGCAGGCATAGCATCAATGATTGAAATAATTACTTATTCTCCTGGTCTGGATCTTGGGCCAGTGTATTGTGAAGGCCATGACTTTACAGAAATTTGTATTGATGTAAATGGGAAAATTGGCTACAAGGATGCATGTATAAAATCTGTTTATAAAATGTTTGATGTGATTTAGTAAAGTGTTTTTCCCTGAAGGAGAGGGGGAGAAGAACAACATTCGGTAGTGCGCCTTTTGGTTGATTGGAAAGATTGCGTGTGCGTATGGAGTAAATGCTGTCATGAATGCGTGTGTGCAAAAGTGACAGTGTGACGCTGTCATCGCACATTCCGTGCACGCATTGGTTTGATCATCCATCTGCGCATCCCCAAAAATCATCTTATACACACATGCCCAACACTCCCCACCCTCTCTCCCTCTCTCTCTCTCTCTCTCTCTCTTCTCTC
>CM031622.1:57894575-57932075 GCA_018398815.1 Conus ventricosus | reverse complement strand
TACTAAATACACCAACAACACCAGCTCAACACAGACCGAGCATAACACAACAAACCAATCAAATCAGGAATGTTCGTTAAAGTCTTCTCACACGAAGCAGGTAAGAGACTGCATTAAATTAACAGGCTATAAAACAAATATGAATTATCTTCATCCTTCTCTCACTCACGTTTAACATTTTCCTTTCTTAGGAACTGAACTAATCGCTTTACATCTGCCACCACATTTGCCAATAATAATAATTCAATGGCACAATTATCCCCACATTTATATCCATATTTCAATGCATAAACAAATCTCCAACCACACATCTAAACGACTAGTCATGCGTACGCACGCTCGCGAACATAAAACTCGTTCTCCTTGCACACACAAACAGACGTGGCCGAAGAATAAGAGTCCGGCGAATGTGACGGGGGCGGACGAGCGAGACAAAGCAAGTACCAACCCTGAATCACCAGGTTCTCTCCCATCCCCACCGACTACCGGATCACCAGATGCATAAACAGGAGAAAGAATTTGGATATAATTTAGAATGGCCAGGTTAACGATTGAATTAACCAGAGAAAAGGTCTCAAACAATATTCTTTTACAATTTTGAAAACAACAGAAAATTGCGCAAAAGAGAAGAATAAGCCGGCTAACAACAACAAAAAACAACAACTAACGAACCACGAAACTGATGCTTACCAGCTACCCGTGGTGACCCAGAAGAGGCGGGTCAAACGACTCTCTCTGCCCTCTGTCCAGTCGAGAGGACAGAAGCGCAGATGCGGAAAAAGAAGAAGTGATGTCCCTCTCCTACAGGCCGACTGTAGGAAATGAAGGTACCGACTGTACCTTCGACGATAAGGTGAAGAACCAGGACCGGAGCAGGCGCTCCCAGAGACATCTTCCGCTCGAGTGAAGAGAAAACCTGCCTAAGCGATGGCGGCCAACATGCCACGCTACGTCACAGAGTGAGCATACCTCAAACTAACAGAAATGAAGCACGTGCGACAGGTAAAAAGACAGGTGAGAGGCCGATAGACAGCAAGTTCGAGAGAAAGGTACCAGCCACCCGTTGAACCTGCAGGATGAATAGCACGGGCAGTGGAATTAGAGAGAGAGAGAGAGAAAGCAAACCGAACTTGAGCTGAACTACACCAAGGTGCAACCGCACCACAAGCCACACCGAGGGACGGACACGCGACAACAACAACGATAATAAACAAATGAATAATTCCGCCACCCCAGATGGGTCAAACGTCGTAGGCCTCGTGACAAACTCGTGACAAACCCCCCTTCTAAAAGCATCTGTTCTGAGATACAGTGCTCCTTTGAACCTCGGCGCATGTGCAAATTCACAACAATGGACCGAACCCAACCCTCTGTGATCGACAGAGTACGATAAATCCAATACAAACATTCCACGATAGAATCACACAGGGAAATACATAATACTACATTCATCAAACAACTAGGCAAATCTTCCAAACATGAAAGTAACAATCCGAACCATTGGTGATTCACTATCGTTAACATCACTGAAGTGAAAACTGTCACTACACCTGATACAGAAACAAAAGGGGATATAACCCTGGTGAAGGAAGTGTCCCTCTGACTGATTTCTCCAATGTGCTGACTACGGAGCTCGGCTGAGATAGTCACATCCGTATTGCTGGAACCCTTGATATGGCTAAAATGACTCTGCAGTTCCACTGCGTAACTCATGAGTCGACGACTGACGGGCCGGATCCGGTCCAGGCACTGGAGAGGATGATGATCGCTCTCCAGTACAACTCCGCCGTACTTCTTCTTGGGGCACGCCAGTGCGTGTCCAAATCTGCCGGAGAGCCTCAGCAATAGTAGGGGTATCGATAGTCCTAAGCGGGCAGCCTCTGGGCATCGAGTCGCATAGTCTACCGCTACCGAAATGTAGCAGTGACCGCGATTGGATGTTGGATTAATGGGTCCCACCAGGTCGACCCCAACCTTGCTGAATGGCTCCCCAACCCGTGGTACTGACCCTAGGGAACACGCTTCAAGCGACCCCTAGGCGTTGTCCGTTGGCAGACATCGCAACTGCGGCAGTACTGCCTAACCTGTGAGTTCATCCCTGGCCAAAAGAAGTCTTGTCTTACTCGCTCGAGAGTCCGCTTTGAGCCCATATGACCTGCCATAGGTGAATCATGGGCTTGCCGGAGAACAGATTCTCTCAAGCTTTGGGGAACAACTAGTTGCTTGGCTACCCGATCTGCCCGAGTGAAACCCTAAAGAGGATCCCCTTGTGGAGCTTGAAGCTCACCTTGGCGTGTCGGGCAGACTGAGCAGGACGATCCACCAGTTGTCGCAGGCGTTGGACATCCAAGTCCCTGGCCTGAAGGCGGACCATGGTAGCAGGGTCGACCCTGGCCAGAACCTCGTCAGAGATCGGCTGAAGAACGGGACGCAATTCCTGCTCCTGCTTCTTAGCTTTGGCGCGTGTGGTAACTCCCACACACGCCTGTACGGGCAGATCCGTAGACACGGACTGACTGCGTCCGTCCGCAAAGCTGATAGTATTCCCTATGAGAAGGGAATACATAGGTCGCTCCACCGCGATGGCCCACACTTCGCCACAGAAGTAGGGGGGGGGGGGGGAGACAGGAATGAGTACAGAAGGACGGGTGGAGGTAAAACCAGCCTCCAACCCGCACACATCATAACTAGCGCCCCGCCGGGCCTTAGGGGAAACCAAATCCTTATCCACAAAGATCGTTGATGCTCCCGAATCCCTGATGGTGTCGACCAAGGGAAGATCCAACAACAGAAAGAAACACCGGGCACTCTGCACCACCAGAAGCTGGGATGGAACCCACGTTAGCCGAGGCACGAGGACGCTGGAAAGGACTAGCCCCATGACTACCAGCGGCTTTAGGACAATCTTTCCTAATGTGGCCAGGACGACCACAAAGAAAACACAGTCGGGTGCTGAAATCCCCGATGAACTGCCTGCCTTGTTCACCCCGCTAGCAGTTGTCGGCGCCTTATTGCCACTAAATCCTGTGGAGGGCTTCCTCTCCGTATCTGGGCGATCCCCATAAGCTCTGCGAGCTTCAGCAAACACCTCAGCGGTATGAATCGCAGCCGCGAAATCCTGAGGTGCTGTCTCGCCTATACGGATCCTCAACTCTGGGGACACAGTGTTGGTGAGCTGTTCAATGAGAATCAGATCCTCCAGCTCCAGCTTAGCCAACTGACGCCAGTACCCTAGCGTTTTGCGCAGCCTATCTCCAAACTGCACGAAGGTCTCATCGTTATTCTTTTTCATGGACCTAAACTTTCTCCTGTACGTCTCTGGGGTAAGGTGGAAACGCTTACGCAGAGCTAACTGTATGTCTGCATAAGTCGCGCCTTCATTTAGAGTGAACACACACTCCCTTGCAGCACCAGATAATCCAGAAAAAAGGTGCATGGCCTTTTGTTCCTCAGACAATTGGTATGAACTAGCAACTTTGTCAAAATGCTCTAAGAACATATCAATGTCCTCACTAGGTCTGAACTCTGGAAGCTTTAACTTTGGCCTCTAACTCTATCACTTGCCTGGTGATTAACCCCCTGACTTACAGATGCGGGAGCCCGCGAAAGAAGTTGTTCCATCTCTTCCCTACATAGAGCCTCCTGTCTGGCAGCCTCCTCCCTACGCTGATCCAACTCTTCCCGACGGAGGGCTTCCTGTCTGGCAGCCTCCTCCCTACGCCGAGTTTCCTCCTCCCTACGCAGAGCTTCCTGTCTGGCAGCCTCTTCCTTACGAAGGGCCTCCTGTCGGGCAGCCTCTTCTCTGCGCAGCATAGCCTCTTCCCTATGCAGAATCTCCTGTCTGTCAGTCTCCTCTCTGCGCAGAGCCTCCATCCTATCTAGCTCTTCCCTCCGCAGGGCTTCCTGCCTGACTGCCTCTTCCCTACGGAGGGCCTCATCCTCACGTCGCTGTCGCTCCAAAAACATCAGGACAGAGGTGATGTCCTGGGAAGGATTCACCACTCCCGACACGGGAGGATGACCCGTCTGACCCGTCTCTTGGGGCTCGACTTTCCCATGAGGAAAGTCTCCCTGGGCGTACTCCTTACGAGGGAAGCACGGAGAAGAGAGGGCTTTGGTTTCTGCGACTCAACAGAAGCCCACAGTTGCTTCGCTATACTCTGACACTTCCGAGCGGAAGTGCCAGTCGGGGTCTCGACAGGAAGATCCCTTAGCGAAGAAGTAGTAAAGTACTCACTGGACTATCTGCTACAGCACTGGAATAAGTAGAAGTCACTGTAGTCGAAGTACTGGTACTAATAGTAGGGACTACATTTTGAATACCCTTCTTCTTCGACGCACGCGTCGCCATACCACCAGCACCGGACGTTGCCATGACAACAATATCCTACGATTCTCAAATACAGGGGAAAGACAATTCCACTAGAAAGAAACAAATATTTTAGGGATGTGTGTGTGTGTGTGCGGATGTGTTCCGGCTGCTCCCACTCTGGCAACACCGCGCTCCACAGCACGAGCAACAGTGCGGTGGGGCTCACCGAAAAAAAAAAAAAAAAAAAAATGTCCGGCTGCTCCCACTCTGGCAACACCGCGCTCCACAGCACGAGCAACAGTGCGGTGGGGCTCACCAGAAAAAAAACAAAATGGCAGACGAAATCCGGAGAGGGGGAAAAAGTGACACTAACGTCCGATACACCCACCTGTACTCAACCACCCGGTAAGAAAACTGGTTAACAAAAAACAGGAACAGCAGACTGAGTGGCAACAGAAAGGCGAGACTTACGGCCGCATCTGCGTGAGGTACCCGGCGGAAAGAGGTCTGACGCGGTCGACTCCCCTTCGTCTCGACTCGATTCCCCAGTCACGCCGGATGTTCCCTCAGGCCACCGAAAGACTCCCTTCACGCTAGAGTCATCCAGCCAACCATCCACAAACAAACACGACAAACTAACTAAACGAATACAAAACAGACAGAACTAAACAGGTACTCCGCGAAACGAGAGAGACAGTCAGAGCCCTTCACATCCCGACGAGCCCCCACAATTGTCACGACCGACCCCTGGAGGTCTGCCCTGACAGGATCGGTCTAGGTGGGAGTGAAGGGAGTGACTGACCTCACACGCCCCGCAAGAGACCACACAAAAAGATTACGATACAACACCCCATTTATTCACACCAACACACACAGTCATAAATAAGCATTCCAACACACACAACATGCACAATCACAATCAAGCATTTCAACACACGACATACACACAATTAAGCATTCCAACACACACAACATGCACAATTATAAATAAACATTTCGCTATACGACGTACACAATCACAATCCCAGCATTTCAACACATACGACATATACACAATTATAAAGAAACGTTTCCAGCATCCATCCCTTTCCACACCATGGAGTGCCTCCACACCCCTGCCTCTCCAAAGTCTACTGGGAGCACCCTGTCGCACTAGGTGCTCCAACCGGGTCGGTTCTTGAAGAGAGTCGTTCAAGGCCGACACCCTTGACACGCACAACGGACGGTGGAGAGCGCGCCCCGGGAGGGGGGAACGTGGCGTTGTTGCCGGAGGTCCTGGACGGGATCAGGACCGGCCAGTCAAGTCCACGGGCTTTTCCATCAGTACATGGCCTCAACCAGTGCGTGGTCCCAACCAGTGCGTGATCCCAACCAGCGCGCGGTACCAACCAGTGCGCGTCCCAACCAGAGCGTGGCCCCAACCAGCGCGTGGCACCAACCAGCGCGTGGCACCAACCAGTGCGCGGTCCCAACCAGAGCGTGGCCCCAACCAGCGCGTGGCACCAACCAGTCCAAGCTCCGGGTGAAGCCCCCAGGAGGAGGGAAAAGGGTAGCTGGGAGGAGAGAAGAAAGGGAGGGAAGGGGACTGGAACCCCGCAGTCAGTACAGTCTGACCCATGCTGTTAAATCCTAACAGCCACTAGCATGATGGGCGAGGGGAGGTCTACTAAATACACCAACAACACCAGCTCAACACAGACCTGAGCATAACACAACAAACCAATCAAATCAGGAATGTTCGTTAAAGTCTTCTCACACGAAGCAGGTAAGAGACTGCATTAAATTAACAGGCTATAAAACAAATATGAATTATCTTCATCCTTCTCTCACTCACGTTTAACATTTTCCTTTCTTAGGAACTGAACTAATCGCTTTACATCTGCCACCACATTTGCCAATAATAATAATTCAATGGCACAATTATCCCCACATTTATATCCATATTCAATGCATAAACAAATCTCCAACCACACATCTAAACGACTAGTCATGCGTACGCACGCTCGCGAACATAAAACTCGTTCTCCTTGCACACACAAACAGACGGTGGCCGAAGAATAAGAGTCCGGCGAATGTGACAGGGGCGGACGAGCGAGACAAAGCAAGTACCAACCCTGAATCACCAGGTTCTCTCCCATCCCCACCGACTACCGGATCACCAGATGCATAAACAGGAGAAAGAATTTTGGATATAATTTAGAATGGCCAGGTTAAAGATTGAATTAACCAGAGAAAAGGTCTCAAACAATATTTCTTTTACAATTTTGAAAACAACAGAAAATGCGCAAAAGAGAAGAATAAGCCGGTTAACAACAACAAAAAAACAACAACTAACGAACCACGAAACTGATGCTTACCAGCTACCCGTGGGTGACCCAGAAGAGGCGGGTCAAACGACTCTCTCTGCCCTCTGTCCAGTCGAGAGGACAGAAGCGCAGATGCGGAAAAAGAAGAAAGTGATGTCCCTCTCCTACAGGCCGACTGTAGGAAATGAAGGTACCGACTGTACCTTCGACGATAAGGTGAAGAACCAGGACCGGGGCAGGCGCTCCCAGAGACATCTTCCGCTCGAGTGAAGAGAAAACCTGCCTAAGCGATGGCGGCCAACATGCCACGCTACGTCACAGAGTGAGCATACCTCAAACTAACAGAAATGAAGCACGTGCGACAGGTAAAAAGACAGGTGAGAGGCCGATAGACAGCAAGTTCGAGAGAAAGGTACCAGCCACCCGTGAACCTGCAGGATGAATAACACGGGCAGTGGAATTAGAGAGAGAGAGAGAGAAAGCAAACCGAACTTGAGCTGAACTACACCAAGGTGCAACCGCACCACAAGCCACACCGAGGGACGGACACGCGACAACAACAACGATAAATAAACAAATGAATAATTCCGCCACCCCAGATGGGTCAAACGTCGTAGGCCTCGTGACAAACTCGTGACAGTGTTAGTGTGGATGATTTCCCCAGCCACCTGCCCGATTTACTTTTCCACAGAACTTGAATGCTGTTAGAAACACTGAAGCAAAGATCACAGTCATCGACCACCTCCGAATTACTCAAGACTAATGTCATGCACCCGTATCCCGTTCTCTCTTCCTTTCTGTCAAGTTTGCCTAATTGTGTCGCTCTCCACTTTTGGTCTTGGAAAACTGTTGACGCTTCACTGTCCGGATTAATTATGTAATGGATTCCCCGCACTGTCCGGTGGTTGATAAGGCAGGCAGGCCATCTGCTGATGCGGGTCCTCATATGGGAATGAAGACCAGTTCCTAAGGCGCAAAGTCGTCCACAGATGCTACATGGAGTGGAGTCCTGCAAGGATAGGCCCCGTTTTCTCCAATTCCTGGACGGCAGCTGCTCTGTTGCGCTCTAACATCTTTGTGCCCTAGGTACACAATTGCTTCCACTGTGTTCTGTCAAGGGTGACATCCTCGCTGGAAGCGATGTTGCAGTTTTTTGGGTTTCCCTTCAAGGTGTCTTTGCATCTCTTGAGATGCCTTCCTTGGTCACGTTGTCCTTCCTTCAGTTGTCCATAGAGCAGCATCTTTGGAATTCTGCTGTCCTCCATATGGACAACATGTCCTGTCCATTGGAACTGGCTTTTGATGAGTATACACTGAATGCTGGGTAGGCCACACTTCTTCTAGACCTGTAGGTTGGATACTCTGTCTTGCCATTCGATGTTGCAGATCTTTCGCAAGTATCGTTGATAAAACTCTTCGAGTTATTAAATGTGTCCGCAGTACGTGGTCCACGTCTCACAACAGTAGAGGAGAGCACTAAGAACCACAGCTCTGTACATGGCGATTTTTGTGCTCAATTTGCTGCCTTGGTCTTGCCACAGACTCTTCGAGAGTCTGTCAAAGGCAGAGCTGGCCTTTGAGATGTGAAACATCACTCCTGCATCCAGAGATCCGTTGCCGTTTACAGGGCATGCCCAAACAGCAAAACGTGTCCACAGTTTTCTCTGTGTTGTTGATGACAACAGGTAGTGGTGGAGCACTGTAAGCTCGGGACAGTAAAGGCTGGAACATGGTCCCAGTGTTACCAAGACTGATTGTAAGTCCACAGCGTTGGCAGACTCTTGCAAAGCGATCTGTGATGCACTGGATGTCTTCATGGCAGTGTACAGCCAGTGCACAGTCGTCAGGAAAAAAAAACTTTCTCAGAAATGCCTTAAATACTTTCATCTTGGCCTGAAGTCATTGAAAGTGAAACAGTTTTCCATCTGAACAAAACTGGATGCATACCCTCTTGTCACAGTCACGGAATCCATCAATGAGCATTGCAGCACTCCATTTCTCAATGGGAATGGGTCGAGGTATATCGGTTTTGTTTCGCCCTCGCCTGCATGCCACCATGGAATGAAACAATCAGTGAGACGAGCTTTTCCTGGAAACCAAACTTGTGAAGGATCTTCCACAAGCCAGTCTGATTAATGGTGTTATAGGCCTTGTGGAGGTCCACAAACACCATGTGGAGCTCCTGATTCTGCACACAACATTTCTCCTGCAGCTGGTAAACAGGAAACACCTTGGTTGTGCCCCTGCCTGAGGAAAACCCACACTGTGATAGCGTTTGCCGTGTGGGTGATACGTCTGGTCAAGATGACCATGGCAAGAATCTTTTCTGCTATAAACAAGAGGGATATCTCATTATGATTTTCACAGGACGCTCTGTCACCCTTCCTCTTGTAGATGTGTACAATAGAGGTGTCTTTGAGGTCTTGGGGCACTTAGGATAATACTCAGTTTGATCTGGTACTGTTTGATCGCATCCGTTGTACCAGTATATGTAAGAAAATCAGTTCTCAGTATGGATGGAAATAGCTTTTTGAAGTCTCTAAAGCTAATATTGACCATTGACATCAACAGTTGTTTGACCTTAAAGACAGGACAACAAGTAGACATAGCTTTCTATAATGTCGAAGCACATCTTTCCAGAGTGCATTATTATTTTCTTCCATTAAAACATTTGCAAACTCATTACCATAGTTTTCTAAAGTTTCTGCTCTGAGTACATGTTAAAGGTCCACTGTATCCAGTGAGAGTCTAGTTTCAGTCTCCTTAACCAGCTCATCTTCATGGCGGATATGAAAGATCTTATATCCACCATTTTCAGTCCACCTTTTTATATGATTGGCAGACTACTGACTTATTGATTTCGCTCCTCTTACCATCCCATAAAAGCCATACAAAATCGTATCTGTTTCTTGAATAGATTTGTCTGGTGGATCTGGTAAATTAATGAGCAAACGAGTTATTTTACAGATTACTAGAGACTTCAATACAGTGATCTTGCCGAATGGTGTCAGTTGTCTTTTTTCCATACCCTAAGAATTGTTTCATTGCCACTAGCATATCTTCATAGTTGATACAACAGATTTTTGTTTGTATTCGTATTGAAGTTTATGCCCCAAACACCAAATGTTCCAGGGTCCCAAATAAAGGACAGCTGAAGCCTCTCTAAATGATTTTTCAGATCCATCCAGATATAAAGTTGTATCATCAGCAAACTGAGCTAACAAATTTTCTTTTTGTTTGATTTTGATACCCAGTATGGATCTATTCTGTCTCATCATAAGCAGAATTTCTACACAAATTAAATAGAGGTATGGTGAGGATGGATCTCCCTGTCTCATTCCTCTTTAAATGTCAAACCATTTAGAATATTGACCATTGACTGACACACATGTGTTGATTTGGTTATAAAATGTCTTGATCCATCTTCTTAATCAGGGCCAAAGTTACAGAATTCAAAGGGTTTCTCCAAAAAATATCCAAGATACACTTTCTTAGTATATAAATATATATATATATATATATATATATATATATATATATATATATATATATATATATATATATACACACACACACACACACACATATATATATATATATGTGTGTGTGTGTGTGTGTGTGTGTGTGTGTGTGTGTGTGTGTGGTGTGTGTGTGTGTGTGTGTGTGTTGTGTGTGTGTGTGTGTGTGTGTGTGTGTGTGTGTGTGTGTGTGTGTGTGTGTGTGTGTGTGTGTGTGTGATATAGCATTTTGATGTTTCTCCAATGTATCTTCCTTTAAAAAACCTTTTGAACATTAATGAATAATGTTAGGAAGTACATGTTTTGACCTGTTTGCTATGCAAGCTGAACCAATCTTGTGTATAGTGTTTAATAGTGAAATTAGACGCCAGTTTTTTATCAGTCGTTTTGGTTTTCTTTCTTTTGGAATGCATGCTATTATTCCTTGTTTTTGCATAACAGACAATTCATTATTTTGGAACCCTTCATTTAGGGAGCGAACAAGAAATGTTCCTATTTCCTGAAAGAAAAATTTAAAGAATTCAACTGTAAATCCATCTGGGCCTGGGCTCATATTATTTTTCATATTTTTCAGAAAATAAGCTGCTTCCTTCCACGTAATTAGTCCTTCGATTTTTTTCCGTATCAGAAGATGGGAGGACAGGAAAATCTGGAGAATGGACTTTCAAGTCAGTATTAGTTACTTCCCTGGCCTAGTAGACATTGTCATAGAACCTTTGAACTTCTTTCAGAATTTCTTCCTGATCAGTAATTAGCCCTCCGTCTGACTTCTCAATTATGTTCGTTGTCTTGTCTAGGAAGTTGCGGTTTTCTGGGTTTCAGAAGTATTTTGTAACCTTTTTCTCCTTCTTGAACCCATCTTGCTCTTGATCCCACTATCATACCTTCAGTTTTGGCTTCCTTTTTTCTAGCTCTGATGTCACCCCATCAATCTCTGGTAATGAATCAACATGAATACTACTTTCCAGGTGTTTTAATCTGTTTTCCGAGTCCCTTTCTATTTTCTGCTCTTCTTTTGTTTCTTCTGGGAAGCAAATGCTATTGTTTTTCCTCTAATTTCTATTAGAGGAGTTTCAAAGAACAGCTGATCACTTATTTTGAAATTTATATTTTCATCAGGAATACTCTTTTTTATATATTTTATCAATATTGTAACATGGAACTATATATTTCGCCTTGACTTTCAAAATTGAATTCTTTGCTTCATTGATATATGTCTTATCTTTTAGTAGTGAATTATTTAACTTCCAAAATCGTCTATCCCTTCTAAATTGTTCAGTACTAAGGGACAGAATGACAATGGACTGATTAGAGCGGTACGCAGGTTCTACTTTAACACTATCTGTTAATGTACAAAGCTCATCTGTTATCAAAAAGTAATCAAGCCTGGCTTGCTTACTCGAATAAAAGTTTCGCCAAGTGTATATTCTCTTGTCTGGAAATCTCTCTCTTTTTTATATCTTTAATTTCATTTTATCCATTAAGTCAAAACTTTTACGTCTTGTTCTTGGCCTGTTTACTGTGCTGGAATAATTTCTAGCATCAAGCCTTACACTTCCAGTTACCTGCAGCAATTATATGCTCATTTCTTATCCGATCAATATGATCACTAACTAAACCAAACAACTGTGCATTATCTTCACTACTTGCCCATGAATATTTGCCAGTGTAATACGCTTTTTGAGAATTTCAACATCCATGACAACATAACAACCCATTGGGTCTCTGATTACATTGAAAAAAATTGTATTCGAAATTGTTCTTGAACAAAATCCCCACACCTGTCTTATTAGATTCAGCACCACTGATCCATACAATATAGCCCCAACCAGACCTAACAAAATTTTCACTCACTGTTTTCATATGTGTTTCTTGTAAGAAATGTATATTGCAGTTCCTGTCCCTCAGAACGTCAAACACATCCTTTCTTTTGACATGATAATTTAGGCCATTGCAATTGAATGAGCAAATCTTAAAGGTGTTGTGTGGTGCAACATTCTGATCTGGTTTGCTATTCTTTGCCACGGTAAAGTATCAAATAAAGTGCACAAACAATAATGCAATAAGTGTCATCGTTTGGCATCAAAGTGATCCCGTCTTCTGAGGCTGAAAACATGCAGCAGTCAAACCTGGCATTTATTCCTGCAGACAAAAAACACCTTGAGTAAAGGTACATCCTGTCTGCTGTAAGTTACTCGCACAAGAAACAATTGACCTTACCAGCCGCCGTGGCGAAGTGGTTAACGTCGCGGACTCCCGGCTGGGAGGTCGTGGGTTCGAATCCCATCAGAAGTCATGTGGGTTTTTTCTGCCCCGACCGGCTCCTACCCAGAGTTGAGTTTGCTGCGGACTCAGTTGGGAAGACTGGGACCACACAGTCGAGTTTCATCCACTTAATGGATGCGTTTCTGAGAGTGTTGCTCAAATTTCATGATCAACACTGCAGGTGCCTGTATCTCTCGGGCCTGGTTGACGCCGGGATATATTATGAAAGGAAGCGTAGAGTACAGCCCTGTCATGTAGTCTCAGACCGAAACGGAAATCCGTAGCATCATCTTAATCATCCTCATTCTCATCGATCAGCATAAAAAAAAATCTCAAATTCTGTGGCCCTTCATGCCCTGCTCTCATGGTGACCTCAATTTCGATGTCCTCTCCACGTCTGTGACCTTGGTTTGGTTCCGTCGAGGTCACCAGTATCGGCGAGTCCATGGGGGCTGTCGTTGGACGGACGTGGTGGCGCCCTCCGGAGGGAGAGCTCACTCACGCCGGCTCCGCGACTAAGCAATTATTGTCGTCAGTAGGGGGCTTAGTAGGTGGTGTCCTGCGTATGTTAGATCAGAACAGGCGCCACTGAACACCACCGAAGTGACTCGGCAGCAGTGCAGTGTCTCCTCCGGTGGGTTGCCTCTTGACGACTTGACATTGACTGCTTCCTGTGGATTGCCGGTGCCGGGGCTGCGGCGGGGCCGACCGGGCTGTGGCTGTGGACGGGGTGTCGGAATGAGCGGCGTGGGTGCACTGCCTCTGAGGTGGCGCAGAGAGTGGGACAGCAAAAAAGAAAAAAAAAAAGAAACAATTGACCTTGACCCACCAATTTCACTTGCAGGTTGTGCAACTTATGGCCATTCAAGCACGTTGAGCATACACGTGAACCAAAAGCACAAAACAGAAAAACACACCACAAAAACATACACCACTATCTAGTTTTCCATTAATGGGTCCACCACCATCATTACACGCAATACATCACTAATTACGTTCATTGTACTCCACAAGAACACAAAAAGTTGAGACTTCAACACACACGGTCGAAGCGGCCACGCATTCCGTCACATCACGTGATCAAAACAAAGTAAGGGACCATCCTGTGTGTCCCAGGGAAGAAGGAAAAGACAGACAACAATCTCCAGGAGAATAACATTTGAATAAATAACAACATCAAATACTGTCAGAGAGATCAGATCAAAAAGAAAACAAAAACAAAGACAAAAAAAACATGCAGCTAAGGATGATCCCCTTTTCCCCTGGACCAGGCTGCTTCCAATTCAGAAGTGGGGCAACCATCCCCAGCCCGGCCCGTGTTCTATGACGGGCTCATCATGCGGTCAAGAGGCACGGTATAACCTCTAGCCCCGGGGTGGGATCCTCGGAGAAACAATCCCTCCCCCCCCCCCCCCCCCCCCCCCCCCCCGTGCTCACAGGGCAGGACGTACGGGCCATGAGCTAAGGGTGAGGCACCCTGAAAGAAAACTCCAGCTGAAGACGGAGGTATCGGGCCACTGGCGCAACTTAAACCACGATACCACGCATCCACGCTTCCATGGTGATGCAGTCCACAGAATTTTGATGTGGCGCTCGATCTTCGGAGACCCGCCGGGGAGGTCGGAAGCCGGGCCCTATGCCTCAAAGGGGCCCACCCCAAGCGGTCGGTGGTCAGACAAAGAAATTCTGCAAGCCAATGCGACGAAGAAGGAGACCTCATCCTCCTGCTCATGCCAAGCAAACAGTACCACCCAGAATGCTTAACATTCTCCAGTGGAATGCAGAAGGGGTGCAAAAAAAAGAATCTTGGCTTGGCAGAAAGGATGCATCAAGAAAATATCAATATCGCATGTGTCCAAGAGACACATTTGACCGTAAACCATCGCTTTCAAGTGAGGGGTTACGAGACCACCAGGTTGACCGTGAGGAAAGAAACAAAGGAGGGGTGCTTGTCTTGGTGCGGAATTCCATCGCCGTACAAGAACTCAAGATCAACACCAATCAACAGGCAGAGAACCAAGGGGTTGATATAGTCCTTAAGGAACACAACATCAGGATCTACAATGTCGATTGCCCTCAAGATCGTGATCTTTCCCTCACATACATGAACATCCCAGAAAACAACTGCGTGGTGGTGGGCGATTTTAACAGTCACTCAGAGAGATGGGGCTATGAGGAGACGGGCAAGAGAGGCGAATAAGTTGAGGATTGGGAGATTGACACACACCTTCATCTCAACAACCAAGAAGATGATGAACCCACCTTCTACTCTAGACGCTGGATGACCACATCAACACCAGATCTAGTGTTCGCCACTGACGACCTGGTCGTCAGGACCACAAGAACAGTCCTCAACCAGCTTGGAGGAAGTGACCACAAGCCCGTCAAACTCGCTATCAACCTCAACTTACAGTCTCCACAAGCAAAGTGTTGTCCCCGCTGGAATTATAGAAAGACGGACTGGACTCTCTTCGAGACCCTTACAGATACATACACAAAGCCAATCAACATCAGGCAGAAGGACTCAAACAAGATGGTTCAAGACTTCCCAAAGGCCATCTTGAAAGCTGCTACAGAATCCATCCCAAGAGGAGCACGTAAAGACTACAAGCCCTACTGGACGGAGGAACTCCAGAATCTGAAAGATGCCGTTACGGAAGCCAGGGACCGAGCAGAAAAGCAGCCATCACTGGAGAATAACACAGCGCTGAAGGAAGTAACTGCCAGATACAAGCTGTCCTGCGCATAAACTGCAAGAAAAAGCTGGCAAGAGAAAACTGAAAGCCTAAATCTCGACAGGGATGGCAGCAAGCTGTGGAAACTGGCTAGAACCCTCTGTAAGGAAACAACAAGTCACACCACTATAACAATACAAGAGAATGGAAATTACCTCTCTAGAAAGAAAGCAGCAGACCACTTCATAGACGTCTATGAAAACAGCAATCTGGAAGTCCCTCCTGAACACAGAGCTGCAGTGCACAGGGCCCAAGGTGAACTTCATGAGAAAGAGCCCCAAGAGGAAGTCATGACCACAGCTTTCACGGAGAAGGAGCTGGAGGAGGCGTTGAATAGCCTCCATCTGAAGAAGTCACCTGGACCAGACGGAATCACAAATAAAATGATTCAGCATCTTGGGATGAAGAGCAAGGCAGTCCTTCTAAAACTCTTTACCTCCAGCTGGACGACAGGATCAGTACCACAGTGTTGGAGGGAAGCAGACAGGATCCCCATTCACAAAAAGGGAAAGGACAAGTCGAAGGCTGACAGCTACAGACCTATCAGCCTTACAAGCTGCTTAGGAAAGCCGATGGAGAGACTTGTCAACACAAGGCTTGTCTGGCACCTTGAGGAACATCAGCTGCTGAGCCCTGAGCAGGCAGGCTTCCGCCAACACATATCAACAGAAGACCAGATCACATTCATCACGCAAAGCATTGAGGACGCTTTCCAAGAAAAGAAGAACACGCTTGCTGTCTGGATGGACATGGAGAAGGCGTTCGACAAAGTCTGGAAGGACGGACTTAGGCTCAAACTACGACGATGTGGTGTGTCTGGGGGGATGTACACCTGGATTAGCCAGTACCTACACAACCGCCAAGCCCGAGTCAAGATTCAGGCCAGAAAGGCAAGAAGAAGGTGCTGAGACAGGGAGTACCACAAGGAGGAGTCCTTTCGCCAACGCTGTTCCTCATCGTCATAGATGACATCGTCAGAGAACTGCCAAGAGGGGTCAGAGGATCGATCTACGCAGATGACCTGGTACTTTGGTGCTCTGAAGAGTACACCACTAAAGCACAGGTACGCCTCCAGACTGAGCTCAACAAGATCAGCGACTGGACCAAGGAATGGCTTGTCTCTGTCAACTCAAGCAAAACAACCTACACAGTCTTCAGCCTATCCAGCAAGAAGCAAGAGGCGAAGCTGACACTGAACAACCAAAGGCTTGCAGAGGAACCCACACCTACCTACCTGGGAGTGACCTTTGACTACAGGCTCACTTGGAAACAGCAGATCACCAGATGCTGTAGCAGGGCCAAGCTGAGACTGGCGATCATGAAGAAACTTGCAGGAACGGACTGGGGGGCTGACGAACGTATCCTGAAGAGACTCTATACAGGGAGAGTCCGACCTGTAGTTGAGTACGGGACATCAGCATGGGCATCAGCTACAAAGTCTAACCTCGACCATCTCAACAAGATACAGAACCAAGCTCAGCGTGTCATAACTGGCTCCATGAGATCCACCCCAATCCTGAAGATGGAGGAGACCACTGGGCTGCAGTCATTGGAGGACAGAAGGGACACAAAGAGCCTCATCCAGGCAGCAAAATTCAAACGCCTTGAACACCATCCAATGAACAACAGAATGAGCAGACCCACCAAGAGCCGGCTGAAAAGAGGCAGCTTCATCCACCAGTCAAGACGCCTTGAAAGACAAACCCCAGTCTTGATGGAACACGAAGCAAAGCCTATCCCGGCAAATGTCACCCACCCACCTTGAAAGAGGCAGGTGTTCCCAACAGTCATCACTAGCATTCCCGGAGTGGAGAAGAGAGGAACACAGTCAGAGACCCAAAGGAAGGCCCTGGCCATGGAGTACATCTGCAACCAGTACCCCCAGGAAGACTGGACCCATGTCTTTATAGATGGCTTCGCCACAGAAGCAACGAGGGATGGTGGAGCTGGAATCTTCCTCTGATACAAAGACGGAGATGAAGAAATTGCAATTCCAACAGGAAAATACTCCACCAACTTCCGAGCTGAGCGAGAAGCCCTCTGTGAGGCAGCCACAACAGTCTTGTAGAACTCCACAAGGACAACAGGGCAGGTGGTGGTGTTCTCTGACGCTCTCTCCATGCTCCAAGCCCTCAAGATTCCGCTGCAAAGAACAGAACCATCTCACTTCAGCCCTTGTTGCCCTGTGTGCCAGAGTGGAGAAAGTGGTGATACAATGGGTACCAGCACACTGTGCATCAGAGGCAACAAAACAGCGGACATTCTGGCAAAAGACGGTGCACAGAAGGCGCAGGCTAAAACCCTGGTGTCATACGATGAAATTAGGACAATCATCAAGGCACAGCAAGGAATAAAATGGTACCTCCTGCATCTCAAATACAACCCAGAAGACACATACCATTTGCTGGGACAACGGGACACAATCGCCTGCTCCACCACATGCACACAAAATTTGGCATTGGACAGAGTGGAGAGTGCCCTTGTGGTGAGGGACCAATGACAACCGACCACATCCTTCAAGAAGTCTGTACGACGTATGCAGCATCCAGGAGAAAGTATTGGCCAACACCGACAGCAGTGGAAGCCAAGCTGTATGGCACCCTGGAGGAACTGCGATGGACGGCAGCCTTCATCGAGGACACCGGGCTGCTCATCAAACGGGATGGCGAACGAGGAAGAAGAGGAAGAATCCCCTTTTTCCAAAAACAGGGTCACATGTAGACCTTGACCTTCAAGTGTACACTCCTGAAAGTTGAAGCTAGGCTCCAACAATCAAATATGCACATTTTACCAGATGAAAAAAGATAACAAATAAACAAATACTGTTGTTAACTGAGTTTTGCCGGTTCCTCGTTTTGTATGCCTCCCACTTTTTCCTCCTTTTTCTTTTTAGATTACAACGCAGTCTACATAGCATTCACTTGCCATGTTTGTCTCGTTTTGTACTGTTAGCAGACGACACAGAACGCGACTGATCAAGGTGGGTAGTTGTTCTGATATTTACCTGGGACCAGACTGAACGTTGCTCTCATTGTCTTAACACCAACAGAGACTTAATCTTAACAATTGTTCCGCAAACTGTCTTCATAATTACATTTCCATTTTTGGTCCCAGCCTGTTGACAGTTGAATCACCCTTGGCAGCACACAACAATGAGTACGCCCTGGTGTCAAGTCCTCGACAATCACAATTTTGGAGCCCTTAAGAGTGTTTCGTGCATACAATACAAAGTCTCGTGCTCGCCTAAAAACAAATCTAACGATTATGCCCCTCCCGGAACAGTTTGTCGCACCGTCAGATCGACGCTGTCATTGTCTTGCACCCACCATGTGCACAGCCTCAATGTATTGACGCCTGACTTTCACCTTCAGTTTATCGTTAAACAGCGTAAGCACTTTTTCTTCGCAGTCTTCGGGGCTCTCCTCCTGTCTGCTAGTCCCTTCCCCCACACCATATATACGCAAGTTACTTCTGCGGACATATGCAAAAAGGTCCTTGGATCGCTTGTCATCCAGCTTCGCAGTGTGCCTGACTTTGGCGAGCTTTTTTTAATTCTCTTTTTTCGCATTTATGCATATATGCACAACCATGAACATAAACCAGCACAGAATAATATGCATAAATCCATCCATACAGCATAGATATAATTATGTGTCTATATACACCAACAAACATACAATTAACTATATATCTGTGCATCTTTCTCCGAGTGTGTTGTAAACTTCCATGGGAGTAACAAGTTAGTGGGAAATAAAATAAAAACCACAAAAGACAACAACAACACAACACACACACACACACACACACACACACACACACACACACACACACACACACACACACACACACACACACACACACAATCAAGCATATACTTCGCAAAAAGGTAGTGATAAAGTAAATTATCTGGCAAGTTTGACAAGTTGACTCTGTAGCAGCTCCTCCCTCTTCCTGGCCTCTGTAACCTCCATCTTCAGCCTGTCGTTCTCTGTCTGAAGATCGCACATGGCAGCTAGAAGTTTCTCAACCATCTGATCAGTGAGAGCTTGGAGATCTTTGCCCCATTCACACAGAGCTTTAGCATCAGGTCCACGTTGGTTGTTCCTCGCTGGACGTCGGAAGGTTGTTCAGCACTTCGAAGACGATCAGGAGAGAAGCAGCACCCGATGTGTCACAGTATGACTGCTCGTTGCTACCTCCCCTGTCCCCCATGTGCACTGCCTCTCGCGGTTTGTAAACAAACTTTGACAGATCTCTGTGCGATTCTGGTGAGCTCGCCACAGTGACAGTCTTCTGCTTCTTGCTCAGTTTTGGCGCTCGTACACTCTCCGAACTTCGATGAGGAAGTGTCAGATGTGCTGAATCCAAACTGTGAATCTGTCACTTGACGCTGCTTCCACTTCTGCCTTCTAACAACATAAAGTCAGTCACACATTTTCCACTCATTAACACTGTCATTTCTTGAGGAAAATCTCCAGAAACGTGCGCGGGTTGTGGTAGTAGTTGCACTGTGAATCTTGATGCATAATACACCTTAGATTGATTGTTAATTAGCAAAAACACTATGTTAACGCATAGCAAAAAAATGTCTGTCTCGGTGGGTTAAGTGCTCACCCCCCTTTTCCTATATTTTTGTTTACAAGATAGAATTGCATGTGTTCTCATTGTTAGTAGGCTAAAGAGAGGCCTAGATTACAGTTGGTGTAAATGAGAGAACGACAAGAGTTTCAGCTCCTTGGATGTGTTTTAGCTAATGCAGGGCATAGTCTTCAAAGTGGGAGGGGCGGGGGAGGTTTTCAAGTGAGTGAAGCATCTCACAAAAGGGCTTTAAGCCCTTTTGACGACAAGAATACCGAACGAAGTGGAGAAATAGGTAACTGTCCGATTATCAGTAGCGCCCTCACCTAGTGCACATGGTCGTGCTGGGTCAAGAAGGTGAAAGTGGTCCCCAAAGTCGTAGGGAGTTTTCGATGTCCCTTTAGTGCGTAGTGGTTGTTTGCAAAGCTGTTTTGTAGAGATGTGTGTAAGTGCAGATGTAGCTGTAGCTAGAGGAAATTCACTGTGCATATGACCAAGGTGATAGAGATGTAACACGGACAAAGGCATGGCCCAACGGAATATCCTTTGTGTCCATCCGTATATGAACTGAATGGGCAACGAGAGAGTTTAAGAAGACAGCAACATCATGGGAAGAAGAACACCACGATAGAGAGAACAGAGCACAATACCTCAGGATAGATAAGAAGGAGAGAGAGAGAGAGAGAGAGAGAGAGAGAGAGAGAGAGAGAGAGAGAGAGAGAGAGAGAGAGAGGGAGAGAGAGAGGGGGGAGAAGGACAGATAGGGCAGAACGAAACATGGTTTGGGCGACATAAGAGGCAGTAAGGTCTTAGGCGTGAAAAACAAGCTGAGGAAGAGAGACTGAGTTCGAAACCCAGAGGTGGGTGAAAGAGACAAAGAAGAGGAGTTCTACGTCGAATCCCCAAAGACAACTACCGAGACCCAGTACTGGAACCTGATGCCAGCGTCACCATCACCCGGTGCTGAAGAAAATTTGAAGCGATTTGTTCGAGAACTGTGGTGTGGTGGGCAAGTGTGTGTGTGTGTGTGTGTGTGTGTGTGTGTGTGTGTGTGTGTGTGTGTGTGTGTGTGTGTGTGTGTGTGTGTGTGTGCGCGCGCGCGCGTTTGTGTGTGTGTGTGCGCGTAAACCTGGCCAAGTAAGAAGCCTTTTTAGTGTTGATCTCTTATGTTTTAATTATTTGTGTGTGTGTGTAGTAGTAGATAGTAGTAGTAGTAGTAGTAGTAGTAGTAGTAGTAGTAGTAGTAGTATACTTTCATTTTACGTCTTTTCACAAAATTGTGTGATATTAGACGAGAGAGAGAGAGAGAGAGAGAGAGAGAGAGAGAGAGAGAGAGAGAGAGAGAGAGAGAGAGAGAGAGAGAGAGACAGACAGACAGACAGACAGAGACAGAGAGAGAGAGAGAGAGACAGAGAGAGAGAGAGAGAGAGAGAGAGAAGAGAGAGAGTGTGTGTGTGTGTGTGTGTGTGTGTGTGTGTGTGTGTGTGTGTGTGTGTGTGTGTGTGTGTGTGTGTGTGTAAGAGTATGTGTGTGTCGCATAGGTGTGTGGAAGTGCACGCAAAATATGAAATAATTACTATTTATAACATTATAGTAAATACCTAACAGGACTACATATTAAACAAAAGGTAACTTTGAAAGCAAAATCAATATCAGAAAAAAACATCAGTCACTGTCATGCCTAATAAACATGGTAAGTATGCCTTAAGAGTCACACAACCAAATAAAACGTGGGCTCTCGACACGTTTGCCTTACCACATTCGCCTTACCATATATGGATCATTGACAAAGAACAAAGGCGCTGGATCTGCTTTTGTTATTCCGTCACTTAAAGTAGATAAAGCATATTCAATAGGCAAAACTCGATCTATCTTAGTTGCCGAAATGATAGCTATACTAATGGCTTTGACATATTTAATTGATATACCGCAATCAATCTTGCAAGTATTGTTATGTGTCGACTCAATGTCAGTACTACAATCTATCAAGTTTTTCAATTCTAATTCTGAAAACTTTATTTTAAAGGAAATATGTTATTTAATTCATATTTGATGTGCAAAGGGACCGATTTAACTTTTTTCTGGGTTCCTTCACACAGTGGAATTTTGGGCAATGAATTCGCTGACAGATCTGCAAAAAAAGGGAGCTAAAACTGAAATGAGTGCACAGTCACTTTCTGTCCCCTTGACTTTACAAGAGTGTCATCAAGTTTTAAAACAAGTGGCTTGGGACTCTTTTTAGAAACAACCAGAACATCCCTTATTTGCGGGTTAATGCTCGAAATAGCCATGTTCTCAGCTTTGATCAGGTTAAAGGCATTGAACACCTGCAGGTTCGTGATATGTATCAGTACAGAAATGGGGAGTTTGTATTATACTCCTGTTTGACTAGTATACTTACCATGTCAGACCATAGCATTCACGGCAGTTACTCAGCTCTGCCGGCCGAGATTTTTTGTGGCTAATGCAGTAATAAGACCATCACGTGACGCCCACACTACTTCCGCCAGGAAGAAGCCGGTGTAAACTTCCTGTTTCTCATTCAACGAGGCCTATGCGCAAGGTAACCCGAGAAACCATAGCGCTAGCGGGGAAGGTAGGGTGGGCATTAGAGTCTGACATGGTAAGTATACTAGCCAAACAGGGAGTATAATACAAACTCCCTATTTTGGCGTCATATACTGTACCATGTCAGACCATAGCAGAATTCAAAGGAATCGGAGGAGGGTTTAGTGCCCTAATGGTTATTGGGGTTAGCAGAGGAATAGATATGGATGCGTTAGCCGCAAAAGAAGTCCCTAGAACCATCAACCCTGGCATGCGGACATCCTAAAGTAAGGCTTATGAAGGGATTTTCCGGATGCCAGTAGGCTGCCTCCAGGATGTGGTGCAAGAGGACAGCGCTGGATCGCTGTGAAAGTGGCCAGCGCCCTGCCCTCATGGACCCGGGGAGATAAGACGGGGAGATCCTCACATGTCTGGGCGTAGGCTGGTCTGCCCATCTTGGAAGCATCTAGAGAGGACTGGGAGGAGAGCCTGGGGCACGGGGTTTTCAGTAGCCCGAATAGAGCCAGCGAGAGCCAACCAAGAAGATAGGAGAGATAGGAACTACCTATCTGAAAATGGAAGGCCAGATGGAGGAAGAGAGTTGAGCCCAGGAGGCCATCTCTCCCCTTGGAAAAGGGCTCACCCTGTGGGGGATTGGAAATGGAGAGAAGGCGTATGTTATGAGGACAGACCAGGGGTGGGGGGGGGTGAGCGACCCTTGGCCTGACACTGTTCCCCACTGGGCTGAGGGTTAGCCTGCTGAGGGTCCTTCAGTGAGGAGGAGGGGCCCGCTATGCGTGTCGCACAGAGGGTGAATCCCCGCACGGCAACAGAGAAGGGCGGCTCGATTCGGAGGGAGAGGCTGAGGGAGCGAGCCCCCCCCCCCCCCCCCCCCCCCCCCCCCCCCCCCTTACATAACAAGGCACCGAAGTGTTGTCCGTGGGCAGGAGAACAAGTCGGTGCGAGACTGGGGTTGGGAGCGGGGGAGGGCAAGCCTGCTGCTTCACTTAGGGACGTTGATGTGGAGACGGGCCGACTTAGCGTCCCGCACTGTGCGTCCCACACTCCCGAGGTATGAGGGTTCTCAAAAAGGGGGAAAGCCCGAGTTGGAGGGGTAGTGTGGAGGTTGAACTAGTGTCACTCTCCCTACCCGTCCGCTTGAAAAGACTGGAACACGAACGCGCGTGTATAAAGATACTGAGCCATGCGCTTGTGTGGCCATAGTCAGCATGAGTGTGTTGTTTTCGAGCCCTTAGATGCCAAATGAGGCGATCTTTTGCACACTGAACATAGAACGTAATGTTTTGGGGATCCTTAGCAACCAGTACTGCTTACCTGACCCAGGTCCTGAAATGCACACTTTCCTGACATATCGATTGCCTTGAGCACGACGGGAAAATGGCGGAAGCAAGTATCGCGTCTTCACGCGAAACGAGGACTATGGGAAACTAGGACGAGACCTGAGAAAAATCAATACTTCAAGGCGAGCGTCGTCTGCTAGGCTAGGGCCGTTTGTCGGAACCCATTGCGAGCAGATTTCAGTGCAAGTACAGACTGTTTCCAGTTCTACTGGAACCCCGATCTTGCAGACGAGACGTAGGTAGCGTCTTTGAAATAGGAGTATAAGGATGGAGTCCCCATGGGCGACTCGCCCAGTTACCTCCGGGACCGTGTCTGCTGGCCGAACCGAAAATGCTGCTGGGGAGGTTTCGGTTTCGGCGTAGAGGGGATATTAGGGCGTTTGGCGGGCCGTGCGGTGTGGGCAGGTGACTGCCTGGGATAGGGTTTGAGCGGGAGGTCCGTCTCCTGGTGTCGCAGTCGAATAGCCGCCGAACAGCGACTGGTCCTGCCCAGGGATGCACCGCAAGGCCGACTTGAGCGCCTGGGAGAGGTTGGACCGTGACAGCACGGCCTGAGAGATTGGCCTGTGATAGTACAGCATCTCTCACTGCCAACAGGCAATTAAAGTGACTCCTGGCTGCGCTGTCCGCGCAGTCGAAGGTGATGCGATATCTTGGTGAATAAGAAAGCGCATCAGGGGGTCGCCAAACAGGCTAGAGTCTGTCTCAGTGTCGTCAGCGTCTGAAGACACAGAGGCAGTGCCATCTGTGGGAGGGGTAAGGTTGGAGTGAGCGGCAGTCGGCAGGGGAAATGGCAATATCCCTGGTGACTGGATGGCAGAGAAGAGGGAGAAGACGTGGGGGCCCTGCCGCAGTCCTTGAGGAAACTCCTACTGGAGCCGCGTTAGGGGCTGACAAGAAGTCAATCCCCGGTGGAGGGATGGCCTGTGCACCCTGGCGAAAGATGCCGATCTGTCCCACAAGGGGATGAGGGTCTGGGGGGCGACTATCCTTGGCCGTGATCGCTGGGCAGGGGTGGACCCGGCGTAATGGCTAAAGGAGAAAATGTTGTCAGAGGGAGGGGATTCCTTAACAACAAGATCTGGGCGCCAGCTTTCCAAGATGGAAAAGTCACCTGACTGGGGAAGGGAGTCCTCGACCCCGTCCTCAGGCTGTGGGTCAGTGTTCCTGAAGGGGGGTTTCAGATCCACCTTCAGGGGGCCAGGACGGGGTGCGTGGGGGTCCTGCCCTCGTTGGGTAGTGGGGGAATACGAGGACGGGTCCTGGTGGCTCCATACTCGGCAGGCAGACTAGGGGATCACCGTATCGGACAGTGCCCGAGAGGGAGGGGGACCATGGTCGATCCAGCTGAAAGAAGCCGGATGTCACATGCGACCGGAGATGGAGTCAGAATGGGTGTCAGCCCTAAGCCACTGGTTCCTCTCGGGGACATGGAGCCACCAGTCCCCGGGGAGTACGCAGGGCTGTGGCGGCCTGAGGGCAGGGTTTTTCTCGGGGACCCAGGTAACCTGGGGCACCATGGGGTGGGTAGCGAGAAGGTGAGCTGTCTCGTACCCGCCCCGGGGAGAGCACTGCCTCCTGTGTCTCCCGGGTGCGGTCCATGCCGGCCCCTGCATGGCAGGGTGGTCGGTGGGTGGCATGGTAGCCGAGCCCCTGGCGCGTGGAAGCGGACTGGGAAGGCTGCGGTGATGAGTCCACCTCAAGGGACAAAAGGTTACCCCTAGTCCCGCTGGTCGATCCTCCCCCCGGAGGAACGGGACTGCGGACGTTGCCCAATAGGGGAGCGAAAAGAAGTCCGCTCCCCAACGTCCTGTACCCCTAGGGGAAAGTGCGACATTCGATCGGGGTGGTTCGACCGTCGGGGGTGAGGGTGCAGATCCGACCTAGTTGATGCCTGCGTCCCTGACCCAGAGTTGTGGTCAGTGGGGGAGACCCACCAAAGACTGCCCACAACTCCTCCACCGGAGTGATGACGCTCCTTGTGTCTGAGTGGTGGCTGCACTCGGACATGGTTGGGGAGAGCGTGATGGGACAGCGTGACGGTAGTGGGGGGCAAGCTAACGCCACGAGTCTCATCTGATCGAGTGACGGGCGGTGATTCCGGCCGCGAGTCGTCACCCGTGCTGGTCCGCGCCTCGGTAAGGTTCCCCGGGGGCCGAGGGTCGCGGGACGCAGCCTGATAGGAGAGAGTCTCCGTGTGCGACCGAAGGCGAACAGGCGATTTGGCCAGGGAGCGGGAAGATTTTGAACAGGCAGGTCCTTTCAGGGGAGCCTTGCCTTTGGATTTCTAGACAGTGTCGAAAGAAAAACAGTTGGCAATAACGGCCGATTGCCTGTTCGCTTCCGAACGCAACGATCGTGTGTCCGCCGGATGGGCAGAGGAGGTATCGTAACGATGGTCGCGCGTCCCCTGCGCGGAACCCTCCTCCACACCGGCCGTACGCTCATCATTGGTGTGAGCGGATTGTCCCCTGGAATCGACACGTGGGTCCTCCGGGGCAAGAGAGCGACTCCCGAACAGAGGAGCGGCTCGACCCGTTAATGTCCTTCACCATGTTGGGCACTGGTGGCGAGACAATCACGGAGCGCACGATCGCAAAGAGGAGACAAAGAGGTGGATCGAGGGATAGAAAAGAGCTCGAACCACCTCGTGAGGGGCACTGGGAGTGCGGTAAATGAAGATGAAATCGCGAGTGCCGAGAAGAAAGCACAAGCGCGAGAAACATGTGATCGAATAAATAAAACAACAAAACAAGCAAAGAAGCAAACACAAGGCTCTCTTAATATAGCAAAGACAAAAACACAGCAAAGAAAAGGCGAGACAGAGCACAAGACTGATCTTGCTTGGACGGCAGGCCAAAGACTCTCGATCTACCTTGTAACAATGATACATGGGGTAGTAATAAATGTGCACACGTTGGTAATAATAATAATAATAATAATAATAATAATAATAATGAATACTTATATAGCGCCTATTCTCGGCTAGAGGCCAAGCTCTAAGCGCTTTACAATCAACACTCGTTTACACAACGGCCTGCCTACCTGGGTAGTGCCGACTGAAGAGCTGCCAGCTGGCGCTTCATTCAGTCGTTCCCCGTGTCATCCAGTCAGTATCGTTCAATATCGATCACTCATTTTCCTTACTTCCTTCATTCTTTCCATTTCTCACGCAGGGTGCATGCTATGTGTAACGTGTCATCCATACCAACGGCCAAACTGGCCTTCTCTTCCGAAAGTTGGTGATGGGATTTTACGTGTGTGCAAGATGTTATGCGTGCGTTCACACACGGAACCTCGGTTTATAGTCTCATTCGAAGGACTGTATAGGAAAATGGAATCAGAACCAATGTTAACTCCGAGGGAAAAATCCCCCTGTACCGAAACGCCCGGGCGGAGGTTCGAACCCGCAACCCCAGGATCACCAAGATTACGAGTCAGGCGCTCTACCACTGGGCTATACCGGCTCCTGGTAGATCAAGAGATCGTAGAGACACCCGATCTACCTGTAGTAATGATAAATGAGGAACGGATAATGTTACTAATGGGGTACTAATAAGTGTGCACAAGTTGGTAGATCAAGAGATCGCAAGACACTCTCTCTACCTGTAATAATGATAAATAAGGTACAGGAAAATGCGCCGGGGAAGCCGCGTACCGCCAAACAAGGTGTGTGAGGTCAGGCAACATGGCGGAGACGGCAACCGGCGTGGCACAATTGAAGATGGCGCATCGATTGACCGGGAAGGGATCGATCGTCGAGAGTGACGCGCAATGGCGCGCAAGAGTAAATACCCCTGGTGTACCTTGTAAAAATGCTAAGGAGGTACTAATAAATGTGCACCAGATAGTAGATGAGGAGATCGTAAGGACCATCGATCTACCAGTGATAAATTTGGTACAAATAAATGCGCACCAGTAGGCAGATGAAGAGATCGTACAGTCACTCGATCTACCTGTAGTAAGAATACATAGAGTGCCATATTGGGTACAAATAAAGGTGGCCTGGGGAAATCCCCGTACGGCAAGCATGTGCGACCGAAAATGGGCACCATGCGGTGAGGCAATATGGACAAGACGCCGACCGCAGTGGAAAATCCAAGATGGCGGGTCGATTGACCGGTGAGGGTACGGTCGTCGAAAGAGAGGCAATGGGCGCGAGAGCAAAATAGACTAGCGCGCTGAAGATATACGAGGAGGCCGAAAGGCGACTCAGTGTCACTGTATAAGACAGTAGACAGGGATATATGTATGTGTATATCCCCCTTTTATAACCACCCCTTCCCCTTTTACCTGAGAGTACGAACGCACACAACACACAGACAAAGGAAAATATGGTGCACAAACAGAAGGCTTTATTTGCATTCACACACGCACTCTCACCAACAGAATGGCAGATGAAACACCAAGACCTCTACATCCAACACACACAGGCAGTTTTCCCCACACGGAAAAACAAAACAAACAACAACAAAAAAACAAAAACAAAATCAACTATACTAACACCAATACGCGACCATTAGCGCATGGTCCCTTATCCATACCTGTGCACGCATGTGCTGCACATCCACATATAATGACCCTTCCCTCAGGAGGCACACACACACACACACACACACACACCACACACACACACACACACACCTCAGCCCACTGAAGGCCAATACCAGAAGGGACAAGGGTGAATTATTACATCACCTGGTAATCCCAGGCTGAAATATCAAACAAGGTTGATACCTCATAGAACCTGAGACGCCCACGCGATGTTTTTCCCAAGCTGTATTCCTTATGCTAGGTTTTTTTTTTATGTACCGGTGTCAGACTATCCGTACACCAAGCTCAACCCCCAAAATATTCAAAACAAATTGTTCAAGTGACCCGAAACCCAATGTTGCACTTTCAGTACTTCAAAGTCCCTGGCGGGTACTTGACATACGCAAGAAAAACAAACCCCCTCCCAAAAACAAAAAAAAACAAAACGGCAACACAGCGTTTCCCAATATAATCACGTAAACGTCTGTCTCTGTTCCACGACGCCCTCACACCAATGTACCGCCCAAAACGCAAGACCTGCACTGAAGCGCTTGAGATGAAGCAGCAGGAGTAAAGTCGTGATGAATCGAAGAGCGCGGTCCCCTACCTACCGGGCACCAACTACACTCGCAAGTCACACGCAGATAGTATATGCAGTGAGCTCTCACGATGCTGGCCCACCCTGAAGAAAAGATAGAGCTGAAGTCGGAGGAACTGCCACACTCGGACTGCAGAAGAAAATAGACGGCGTCCCGACAGGAACGCACCCTGCCGGCTCCAGGTGTGTCCTCACTCCAGGCAGAGGAATGAGCAGGGATGACAGTGGGGGTGGAGGGTGACACAACCCGCTCAACCCGAGAGGCCGACCCTCACGGATTTGCTGTGTAGGGGAAGGTAAAGAAACTCGCCGGAAACCTGTGAAAAAGGAAATGTCTTACTACCACAGAAGAATACAGTTAAAAATTATTTGCTGCTTTTAAATAAACGGGTCTGAGCGTTTACATGATTTTTAGCATTTCATGTTAACTCACTAAATATGGTCCTGAGATGTACACGTCACAAACCAAAGTGCGACAGCTGATTGGAATTTTAAACCATGACCTATACAACCAGCCACCTTGACATAAAAATTCTCTCTCACCAGAAATTTTCCATTACACATTTAAACCAACTTCATTGACTTTCCACTTCCATCAACGGCCACGAACATAATTGTAACCGTTCCTTCATAAAAGTGATTATACTGTCTGAGTTACATACCCACGACTTCAGTTCCCATCGAGGTCTCCAAGACAATGATTCAATAGGATCATAAATCATATTCACTCCAACGAACAATCCGACCGTTAGTGACCACCAGTACCGGTCACAATTCAGGATCCATTATCTAGTAACATGCTTAATAGAATCAAACACATTTCAAGCAAAACCAAAATAATAGAATTGAACCCGGGTATCCTAATTTCCTAGCAGGCACAATCATAATCCTACAAATGTCATCAGAAATTATCAAGCGCTAGGACAATCACCAATTACATAAGCTCGACAAGGATTCCGAGCGCTGCTATACATTGTCCTAAACACTGCTTACTGACACCACAATGCTGCGGAAAACTTCTTTGAATACTGGCGCACCACCGTCGACTAAAACAACCATATACATATATATATATAATATACCAAATGTAGGCTTCTGAGGCACAATTCCTAAATATCTTAAACATCTTTTATTATTATCATCTACTATTTTTTCTCTTTTATTTTCCAATCGTAATAACTGTACTAAGTAATCTAACTAATACTACTATTGTATTTAACATATAATCATGAATTCACCTGCAAATCTTTAATAATAATTTTAAAAAAACCAACTCTTTTATTGATGTAATAATCCCGAATTTTCCTTTCCGCCCATCCAACCCGGTTTAGTTCCAAGCGCAAACACCAAAAGTGAACCTCTACAAGACGTGTCTATCCGAGGTACCACCACCCATCACCTATCGATAAACCTCACACACGCCCAGACCACAGCGCATGCAGTCTGCCCTCTGTACCTGGCACGCACCGCGTGACAGTCTCCTCTTTTAATATTAAAAGTTCCGGTCCTCCGATACCAACGTACACTCTCAGAAAATAACCAATCTTTACCAAACTTGAAAACAATATTTCTGTACACCAGCGACCACTACCAAGTACAACATATTATGTCTTAGCACATCAATACCGCTGTGACAAATCCACCTATCTGCATCAGTGTAGAACAGAAACGCACATTATTTCATTCCCACATGTACGGTTTTTCCTCGACCTTAAGTTCAAGTTATATCTCTTTTGTTCTCTTCAAACTTCCGCGCATTTAAATTTCCTCCTTTTCTTCTTAGTCGAATTCACATAGAAAGAAGCTTTGTGAATAAAAACCAAATAAAAAGAAATCCTCCAGTTCTGGGAACTGAAATACAAAAGTTGATGAAACCATGATATCTGCAAACAACCAACTTCACAGCCCTCCAGAATTTCCGCTACTTTACACGCTCACCTTGGACAAAAACAGGAACGACACATAGTGGACGACACCCTCAGTCGCCGGGACACTGCCAGACAGCCAACGCCCTGGTACATGCAGAACCCGCCGCTGAACACCGAAACACCGACAGTCAAAACTCTGGTAGCCAAACCTTCAGAAGTCGGTCGAGGGCATAACGAGACCCCTGCCCCAACGGCAGAAACAAACTTGAGCACGAGGCCAACCCAACCTTCGCGGATAACGCCTCAATTCGTACTGACTTGCAGACACACGACGACACTCCGAATTCACCTCGGAAACTCACAAGACAGCACTCACATTCACGGAATTCCCCACTCGCATCGAAGAACTCCAGTTTCATGAGTGTTCGTTTACACACGTAAAACCCACTATTCCGGCGAGTCTAATGTTCTCCTTCCCCCCTCCAAGAATTAACAGGTAAGCAAACTCCCGGCAGGAATCACGTACTTCACGGCCACTGCCAACCTGGCAATGGACGGGCCACACTCCACAATTGTCACTGAGGCGACCTGTATCAGTTCGTGCGTGACACTCAGTGGAGGGAAATCTGAGTAGAGGATCTCGGATAACCAATGCTTATTTACTGTCATAAATGAGAGACGGGAGATTAGCCTCTAGCTTTGAAATTACTTCATCTTTACGTAACCCCGGCTTGACGTAAAACTTTTGTTTCATTTTTTACCTCACCCAGATTTGACGTCAGATTCAGTGCAGCGCTTATCACAAGATAAACTTCTAGATGTTGGCAATGCGCTGCTGAGTTAGCCCCTAAACGTCATTGTAAGGCGAAGTCTTCTTCTTCTTCATCTTCCTCTTCCTTAAAACATCAGCCATCATGTTTGATGGTATATGTGTGTACAAACCCGATCGACCGAACTCGACGAGCGATCGTAAGAAAGACGATCTGGAGTAGTAGAACAATTGAAATGGGAAGAGATCAGGGAGGACGCATTAGGGGGTGAGTAAGGGCCAAATGGAGAACAATGGAGTGAAGAGAAATCGTGAGCAGTCACGCCGTAGAGCGTGAAAAAATGAAATAAAACGCCATCCATAAGCCTCACGCGGCAATGGTACCCATGGTCTAACGTAAGCCACAATAGAAAAAGCAACGAAGGCAAGCACACAAGCAATCTCTACAAAGACAGAAGTATAGGCGAGACATAGCAAAAACCTGTCCTTGTTAGGCAGGAGGCCGAGGTTGAATGAGGAACAGGAAGTCTACACCGGTTTCTTCCCTGGCGGAAGTAGTGTGGACGTCACGTGATGGTCTTATTACTGCATTAGCCACAAAAAATCTCGGCCTAGCAGAGCTGACTAACTGCCGTGAATGCTATGGTCTGACATGGTACAGTATATGACGCCAAAACTTTGTTTCAGTATTTTATAGACTGAAACTCGACGCATTCAGAACGAAATATAGTGCAGGAACAAAATGCATATATATATGTGTGTGTGTGTGTGTGTGTGTGTGTGTGTGTGTGTGTGTGTGTGTGTGTGTGTGTGTGTGTATTTGGAATTTTCATGTGTAATTATAAAATGGCATAGAAACTGTATTTCTTGTTCTCAGTCGTGTTATGAGAGAAGCAAATGCGTGACATCCCATCCCAGAGAGAGGTAAATGTTTGGTGGTTGCATGAGTGCGCATATGCGTGTATGAGTGCAGAGATAACCTTGGTGTGTTAAACCTGGCTAATACATCAACTTAGGTCACGTAATCAATACCATCACGATCTCCCCCGTCCTGGACAACCACTCTGGGTTCACAGACCCCAACTCATAGTATTCAAAATACTACGTTTTCCCAATAAATTAGAAAAAAGAAAATCCTGTCAGCAACGGACGTCATCATCCCCAGGGCTGAGAAGTAGCTGCCAGTGTTTTAGTATGACCTCCCGCATGCAGGGTGCTTGCCCTAGAAAGACAAGGCACTCTGTTAGTATGACCTCACCGCATACAGGGTGCTTGCCCTTGAAAGACAAATCACTCTGTTAGTATGACCTCCCGCACACAGAGTGCTTTCCTTGAAAGACAAATCACTCTGTTAGTATGACCTCCCGCACACAGGGTGCTTGCCCTTGAAAGACAAATCACTCTGTTAGTATGACCTCCCGCACACAGGGTGCTTGCCCTTGAAAGACAAATCACTCTGTTAGTATGACCTCCCGCACACAGGGTGCTTGCCCTTGAAAGACAAATCACTCTGTTAGTATGACCTCCCGCACACAGGGTGCTTGCCCTTGAAAGACAAATCACTCTGTTAGTATGACCTCCCGCACACAGGGTGCTTGCCCTAGAAAGACAAGGCACTCTGTTAGTAACCTTAATTAATCACTTACTTAATAATCAAACACAGGAATCACATCTTATCTATCGAGTGTGTGAACATGGTAAAATTTGGAAATAGTTCTGATCATGACCAAAATGGAAATAAACAATTCGAAGATCGCGATAAAAGGTTGTCTTAAAAAATTATGAAGTTTGTTCACACACCTCATACTCATCCTGAAAAATCAATATTTAACTAAACAAGCGGATGAGAGTTCAACTCTCGCTCTGTTCTCTTAAATTTGTTCTTCCTCTTCTTCTCCTTCTAGCCAATGTTTTCCTTTTTCTTTCAAGTCTGCGCTCTCTCGTCCGCGGCTTCCGCCAGTCTTTATTTTTTCCAAGAGCACAAATCACTATTGAAAAAAAAACTTCAACCAAAGAAGATCAAGCACCCCGAGTTGTCAATGCGATTTTAAAGTGCCCAGAATGTGTCTCTTCCTTTTTTTTCCTCCCCACAGCGCATGACGCTCTCTTCTCTCTCTCTCTCTCTCTCTCTCTCTCTCTCTCTCTCTCTCTCTCCTCTCTCTCTCTCTCTCTCTCTCTCTCTCTCTCTCTCTCTCTCTCTCTCTCTCTCTCTCTCTCTCTCTCTCTCTCTCTCTCTCTCTTACATTTTGAATGCAGTGTCCATGGTTTATCTTATTAAAAACGAATACATAATACAGTAAACAACATAGTTTAGTATAATAGATTACTTATTTCAATTGCATGAATTGAACATAGCCGTCTTTGTATTTAATCGAAGAACCAACCTTAGTGTTTCAGATATTTCTCCATTTACTTGTCCTTGTAATGCATTAGTGCTTCAGATATTTCTCCATTTACTTGTCCTTGTAATGCATACGGGCCATTGAGAAACAGCTTGTAAAACTTTCAAGTTTAGTGTATTACACTATCAATGAACCACACTCTTGATTTTTTTTTTCTTCTGTCCAGGTACAAACAGAAATGGATGTGGATGGATAATACGTTGGTGCATACTCACCAGACGATGCCAAGATATGCACATTTTATTGACCCGGGTAATCCGAGGTGTGGTCAGTTCGACAGAACACTCTTAATACGTTTCAGCAAAGATTTTATCACAAATAACAGGCACATTCCCATTCAGTTTGAACACTGTTTAGGAAAAGGTGATCCTCCAGAAACGTTTCTGTGTAAAGTGTCCAAGCCAGTGGATGAGACTTTACGTGTCATGGCTGCTGCCCTGCATCCACGTCAGTCTGCTTTCAGCGGCCCCTTCTCCCTCTGCCCTCTCAATCACACTGCATACACGTTTTTGGCCTGTGATGCCCGCAGTGCCTGCTGGGCCAAAGGTGGCGCTCAGCGTGACACTGACTGTGACAGCTGGCACATGCCTGATGCTTCGTCTTGGTCTTGCTGTTCTCCAGAACTGGGATCCTTTCCTCCACTGTTCTCATGCCTCAAAGGAAGTCATGGCGTGCCCTACACGTTTGTGTGTGACCACCGACAAGATTGTAGCGACAGCAGTGACGAGTCGTTTTGTGATTTTCCGGCTTGCAAAGAACGCCAGTGCGTCGGTAGTGGACAGGTATTCATTAACTTTTATTTCTAGTCTGGTTGCAGCAGAATAAAAGCTATTCAGTTATCTTTGAAGACCAACAACTGTTGTACACATTGAAATAATGTCGTCAGCAAAAAGCAAGACAAATATCTCCGAAAGGTAAAAAAATGCCATGCTTTCCATTTTGAATAATTGCCAAAGATAGTTAATTTATGAACAAAGGAAATAAAACTTGACTGCAGACGTCCCCTTGCTTAACTCCTCTGATACACATGACACAATCTAATAAATGTGCTCCAGATCTGAACCTAGCTTTCACTTCACTATACATACTCCTTACACAACGGTACAGTTTACCTTGAATCCCATGTTTTAATAAGATAGGCCACACCAATTTCCCTGAAACTGAATCAAAGTTTTTTTGTTATTTTATTCCACAAGAACAACACACAACTTTCGATTATGTACAAACTGCTTCTGAACTGCGGCTAATAGACTAGACATATGACCAATTGAAGAGTAATCTTTTTTTAATCCTGCTTAATGTTCTCCTGTATTTTATTTTTAGATGTCCATTTATGGAATACATTACTGATAACGGAACTATAGAGTTTAGTACATATATTGCACAAAGAAATACCCCTATAACTGATTACATCATTTACCTCCCCCTTCTTAAACAAAGGCAATATTATGAATTCTTTCCAATCCTTGGATGAAATCCCGGTGTCAAACAGAAGTTAAAGAGTTTACATAAAATGCTTGCGAGTGTCTGACCCGAATTCCTGAAGAACTCCCCGATAATACCATCAGGCCCAGCACTTTTACCATTTGTCAATTTTGTAATGGCTAGCTATATGTTTTCTCTTGTTATTGGTCTATCATATATATTGTCTTCTCTATTAATCTCTTCATTGGTCACTGTGTACGAGAGAGAGAGAGAGAGAGAGAGAGAGAGAGAGAGAGAGGAGAGAGAGAGAGAGAGAGAGAGAGAGAGAGAGAGAGAGAGAGAGAGAGAGAGAGGGGGGGAAATTAATGTCCATCCAAATGTCGAGAACACTTTGACATTCGGAAAAAAAAGAAAACTTTTCTGCCCCCACTGAAAAGAAAGCATCAACTGGCAAACAACTGAACGTTTTGGCACCTAAATAAACGGGGATGGGAGGGGGGGAGTTAAAATGTTTTTATTCTAACTTCTCTGTCTGTTGTGTTACTTGATGTTACAGTGTTACACCGTAGCTCAGTTCTGTGATGGGCAGTTTGATTGTGTCAATGAAGATGATGAAGCCATGTGTCGATCTGTCCTGGTGGAAGAAAAAGAGCCCTTGTC
The DNA here is from genome assembly GCA_018398815.1 of Conus ventricosus. Classification (NCBI taxonomy): domain Eukaryota; kingdom Metazoa; phylum Mollusca; class Gastropoda; order Neogastropoda; family Conidae; genus Conus; species Conus ventricosus. The sequence goes on along the minus strand of CM031622.1, from coordinate 57,896,198 downwards.
TCCTCCAGCTGTGATTGATTTTATAAAAGATGGCAGTACCACTTTCACCCCTCTCCCCGACGTGGAGGATGGACAATCACCATGGTCTCATGTTTGTCCAGACACTCACTACCAGTGTGCACATCGTGGCTACTGCTTTCCCACCTACACCCGATGTAACGGCTTTTATGACTGCCCCTACCATGAAGATGAAGCAGGCTGTGACAGCTACACCTGTTCAGGTCACTATCGCTGCTTTGACTCCCGAGTCTGTTTACATCCCAGTCAGATGTGTGATGGAATGTACCATTGTCCCAGATCTGAAGATGAGCTGCTGTGTGACCTGCACTGTCCCCACAACTGCATGTGCTATGGACTGGCCTTCACGTGTCGACAACCTTTCCCTGCCGAAGACTATTCCGAGCTGCGATATTTGAACGCGAGTGGCAGTGGAATGACTCTCCAACAGTTAGCGGCCAATACAATGTTGGTCTTCCTCAATCTTTCTGACTGTCAGCTGCGCAATCTTACCAGCATTCATTTGCCCAACCTCATCACCCTGGATGTGAGCTTTAACAGACTTGTCATCATCCCGTTCCACATTTTAAGTCGCGCACGCTATTTACAAACACTGATTTTATCAAACAATCCCATAGTGTCCTTTCTTCCAAATGACATGAACACCACCAGGCCATTCACAGAAATCAAAACGTTGGATTTGTCAATGACCAGTCTTTATACGCTGGACCAGCAGTTTTCCTTTCTTTTTCCTGAGGTCATTTGGCTGAACCTGTCACACAGTGGTACCGAGCGCGTGGGTGGACGTGGATTTCAGCCAATGAGAGAGCTTCAGGTTCTGGACATGAAAGGATGCCCCATGACGGAGGTGGACGAAGAACTCCTGCAAGGTCTGGACCAGCTGCACACTGTCTATGCTGACAACTACAAACTGTGCTGTGTGGCCACACTCCTACCACAGGTCACCAGCTGCCAGGCACCAAGAGATGAAATATCTTCCTGTCAGGACCTGCTGAAATCCGACATGTACAGAGTGTGTTTGGCTGCTTTCTGTTGTCTGGCTCTGGTGGGCAATGGCATCAGTTTTGTGTTCCGTCTGCTCTCTCTTCAGATAAGGGGTTCCTCAGGCTTCGGTGTCTTCGTCCTTCACCTGTGCGTGTCTGACTTTCTGATGGGCGTTTACCTGACGATAATAGGAACGGCTGATGGGTACTTTAAGAACCGTTATGTTTGGGAGGACACGACATGGAGACACAGTGTCCCCTGTAGGTTGGCTGGTTTTCTCACTCTGATCTCTTGTGAGGTGTCTGCATTTATTATCTGTTTAATCACGTTAGACCGATTCCTTGTTGTGCATTTCCCACTGAGCTTTTTGCATTTTGAAAGCAGGAATGCACAACTTGTCACCTGCTTGTCTTGGATCGTGGGTTTGATTCTTGCAGCTGTTCCGCTACTACCTAGTGCAGCTCACTGGCAGTTCTATAGTCAGAGTGAGATCTGCATTCCTTTGCCCGTCACCAGGAGAACGTTTGCTGGTCATAAGTATTCCTTTGGAATCATGATTGTGCTGAACTTTGTTCTGTTTCTGTTCATTGCTTCTGGCCAGATAGCTATCTATCTGTCAAT
>CM031622.1:57882075-57889575 GCA_018398815.1 Conus ventricosus | reverse complement strand
AAGAAAGGCAACTCTTGCTCCCACGGAGAAATAAATACACGGCCATAACTCCAAACGAATGCTGCTTACGACACCGAATCGCCAAGCAGAAATGACAGCACAGAGCACACGGAACAAAGCAGGGGATGTTTCCTCGTTTGTTCCGCGTGCTCTGTGCTGTCATACCTGACTAGCAGAGCCGTAATAGGTGCCACGTAAATCCTGGGTTCAATGTGGACCAAATTAGTAGGTTATCCAGAAGTGAAGAACAGCTACCTGTGCGTCATTAAGTAAGGAACGAGATTTGAAAAAAAAGAAAAAAAAGAAACAAACAAACAAACACACAAAAACAAAAAACTTTTCAACGCGCTAGAAATGAACTTGGAAAAACTCAGCTGGATTGTAAACACTTCTATGGATGCAAGAAGAAAGTCCTTACGTTCTAGAAGTGCTCCTGCCTACAGACAACAATTTAATGATGAAGTGGAAAAGACTTTTTGTTTTTGAGGAAGTGTTCAGATTGATGACTACACAATGAAAGTGAATCTGAAGACATTTCCGACAACTCCGAAAGAAAAATACATTGAGTAGTAGGAAGAAGGAAAATGAAATGGGCCAGAAATAATGAGGTCAACGTTCAGTCTGCTAAGGACCTCGTTCCTCAGAAGAGATCTTTATGACACCTGAGGAGACTGCAAATGGCGATAACAGTTTAGAACCTGGCAAAAATCTGTGTACGTGCGTCCGTGGGAGATGTCAAGATGGCAACGAATCATGTGAATCAACGGAAAGCACAAATTAATGAATTCCTGGCCACATTACTTTCCTATTCCATGAGCTGCCAGGGAGTCTTTGAAAAAGACATTGTTGACATATTTAAGATTTCAGAGTTTCAAAGCTCGCCATATGCGTCCCATGTTTCATAGTCATGAACACAGATGGTACAAGCCTATACCTATGGCTACATAATAATGGATTTTTTCCCCCAAATCTGACCCATGCAAAGTGTGCTGGTCAGAGATTATTCTGGAAAAAGATATATCTGGGACAGCATCTGCGACTCCAAATGGACCAGAGAGATATGAAATTAAAGCTTTTTCTAGAATAGTGGTAAGTGAATGTGGCACACACACACACACACCCCACACACACACACACACACACACACACACACACACACACACACACACACACACACACACACACACACACACACACACACACACACACAGTGAAATTAAATTATCTTATTTCAGGGTATGTGCAGCCTGTGGGGTACAACCCAGAGTCTGATACAGAATTGTTGTGGAAGAGTTTCAGCCACACAATATCCCTCAGTGTTCAGGAGAACCAAACCATCATGATCAGCTTTCGTCACATGTTCCTGCAATGTGAAACCTATGACCACTTGTCTCTGCACACAGTGAAAGACGGACAGAAACAGAAACTTTGGAGACGTTGTGGAACATTACCTCCCTTGCCTGATGTAATTGGTGACGTAAGGGAGGTGATAGTGGAGTTTGATTGGAAAAGGTTGTTTTTCCCCGGCTTTGTAAATCTCCTTGGTGACACATATTCTACTCGGAGAAGCAAGGGATTTCGGATGCTCTACAGCTTGCATAAGGTGACAGTCTCTCTCTCTCTCTCTCTCTCTCTCTCTCTCTCTCTCTCTCTCTCTCTCTCTCTCTCTCTCTCTCTCTCTCTCTCTCTCTCTCTCTCTCTCTCTCTCCTTTTACCATGGCCAGCTCTTTGATTCAGAAAATGATCAAAATGAATTAAAACTCACTCTAAACATAACATAATAACATCTTCAACATGTTCATGTGGTTTTGATGAACTGTCTATTTGACGAAACGTACTGCTATTCCGTTACTCTGCTATCAGGGAGAAGGACGTGTCTTTTAAATGTAATGACTACAGTCAGTGTGACGTCAACGTAAATTATGACGTCAACTTAAAATGACATAGGTAACTTCATGACGAAAATAATATTAGACAAGAGAGGAGAGCAAGAACTAACGGCCCAGGCTTTGGTGTCCAGCCTACTTTATTTTGTTTTAATCATCGTTTTTCTCCGTAGTGTTACTATGTGGAGAGGCTGACTTTCAAGTCAGTAATAGATCGAAGTTAATTGTGTATGTGGGATACTTTTGATGACGGTACCAGCGGAATATGTACCAGAAAATGTCGCCGAGAGTGACTTAAAACTCCTGGAAGATTATTTATGTGCTCTAATTGTACCACCGCATGTGTGTCGGTGGGCTGAATTTATTGATGTGAACACTGTAATTCAGTACACGGAGAAGTTAATATTTGTTTTAGTTCAACGGTACGTCGAATCGAAGTTTATTGTATTCTATGGGACTTTGTTGAAATTGTGTTCTCCCGGGGATTCAATATAGTCTGCTGTGCTTTGTGAATCTGCAGTTCTTCTATGGTGTACTGTGCTTTATGAATCTGCAGTTCTTCATCTGTGGATTGCTGTGCTTTATGAATCTGCGATTCTTCTTCTATGGTTTACTGTGCTTTATGAATCTTCAGTTCTTCATCTGTGGATTGCTATGCTTTATGATCTAGGGTTCTTCTTCTGTGGATTGTTGTGCCTGTAAATTTGCGGTTCTTTTTCTGATAGTTCGACGTAATATATTGTGCTTGCTGTGTTGAGCCCCTGTTTCTTCTTCATCGCTTGTGTTTTATGAACGGCTGTGTTTACGTGTAGGGCCCTTGGTTATCCTTCTTCGTCTTTTTTTAAATTTGCTGTAGACTGTGGCTTGGATACTGTGGAAACTGAATACGTTGATTATATATGGAGACACTGTGGAGGGCCCGCCGGCGAGATCTGTGAGTGATATCACGATATGTAATATGATATCTGATGATTGAAGTTCTATGTATTGATATCTTGATCTATATGGGTGTAGTGACATGTTTTTAATTTATACCAATTCACATGAATGTATGTTTTAAATGGTTCAGGCAGCATAATTATAAAGAAGAGAATCTAACTCGTGTGTTGCCTGGCTATCCATGTACGTATGGTGTGTGTGTGTGTAGAGAACAATTATTACACGCATCCAAACTTTTAAAGAGCGAGAGCCAGACAACAAAAACACGCACCGCACACTCCGTAAAATCTGGTGACCCCGTAGTTAAAGTTCTTTTGCTATTGAATTAAAAATGCCTTAGTGGTAGGATTTGTTTTTGTACCCCTTTAAAATTTTGCCCAATTAGAAGTGATAGGTCACGTTCACAGACTTTCCTTTTGAACCAATTGAGTTGTGTTGTTTGTTTTGTTTTATGACTGTTTTGTCTACTTTCTTTCCGTCTCCAGCATAACGGGGTATCTCCTTTGTATAGTTTTGGAGATACGAGGGCCTAGTTCCTAGTTCTTCCTTCCTTTGTGGGTTTAATTTTATTATCTTCAGTCATCTCTCTGATTATTTCTGTTTCTATCTTTACTTAGGGATTGTGTTGCTTCAACACCACCACTTAGGGTTGTGTTGCCTCAACCCCCCACTGGTCCTGTCAACCTGATCAGCGTCTATGCCCCAACACTCAGCGCCACCAAGGAAACAAAGGAAACGAGTTCTACGATCAGCTCGACTCCTTATCCAGAGGATCCCCAAAGACGAGCAACTGTTACTGCTGGGTGACTTCAATGCCAGGTGGGCGCTGACCATGACTCCTCCCCCTCCTGTTCGGAAAGTTTGGTGGGGGAAAAGATGAATGAAAATGGGCAGCGGACTCCGGAGATGTGCTCATCCCACGACCTCAGCATCACAACTCCTTCTTCCAGACAAAGCTCAGCAGAAAGTGTCATGGAGACACCCTCGCTCCAAGCACTGGCACCAGTAGACCTGATTATCATCAGGCGGTCTGCCTTGAGGTGTGTCCTTTTTACTCGCACCTTCCACAGCGCGACTGCGACACTGATCACTCGCTGGTGTGCTGCAAGATCAAGCTCCAGCCTAAGAAGATTACATCGCTCTGGGCCCTGAAGGCAAACCTCGCACCCGATGTGAACAAGACCACACATCCTGACAGGCGGCGGAATTTCCCCAAGCCCTCTCCGAGGTGTTCGACTCAGACCCTCCTGGTGGCTAGCCCATGAGAGTGGGACCACATCAGGGGGACAGTACACAGCACTGCCATAAAGATTTTTGGAAAAAGCAAGACCAAGAACAACGACTGGTTTGAGGCCAACTCCTCCACTCACTCCAGCCATAGAAGAACGCCGCAGCGCCCCCCTGGAATACAAGCGATCCCCCAGCAGAGAACTCTGCAGTGTACAGATCTGCAAAGAGCAAAGTACAGAGATTAGCAAGGCAGTGCGCTAACGACTACTGGCTCGCTATGTCAAAGCATCCAGATATCGGCTGATACTGGAAACATCAAGGGCATGTACGACGGCATCAAAAAGCAATGGGCCCCACCAAGAAGACTACAGCTCCACTGAAGTCTGCCACGGGCGAGACCATCCAGGACAAGGACAAGCAGATGGAGCGATGGGGGGAAAACATTATTCCGAATTGTACTCCAGACAGAACCACGTCACCGACGAAGCCCTTGATGCGATCGAAAGCCTCCCCTCATGGCGGAACTGGATGAGAAACCCACTCTGGCAGAACTAGAGAAAGCAATCATGAGCCTTGTCCTCAGGAAAAAGCACCAGGGAAGGATGGCATCCCAAAAGAAGTCATCAAGTGTGGGGGGCAGTGCATGCTTGAACATCTGCACAACCTCCTTTGTCAGTGCTGGGAGGAAGGAGCAGTACCTCAAGACATGAGAGAAAGCCAATTTTTGTCACATTATACAAGAACAAAGGCGACAAACGTGACTGCAATAATACAGAGGAATATCTCTCCTGAGCATTGTAGGCAAAGTATTTGCAAGAGTCGTCCTGAACAGGCTGCCCGAAGCTCGCTGACAGAGTGTACCCAGAGTCACAGTGCGGGTTCCGCTCGGAGAGATCAACCCTCGACATGGTCTTCTCCATCAGACAGCTGCAAGAGAAATGTAGAGAGCAGCAAAAAGCCCTCTTTCTGGCCTTCATCGACTGACAAGGCATTTGATCTTGTCAGCAGAGATGGACTCTTTAACGTCCTAGCGAAGATAGGCTGCCCACCAAGACTTTTGAGTGTGATCCAGTCTTTCCACGACGAATGAAAGGCACAGTGCAGTTTCGACGGCTCGACATCAGATGCCTTCAACTAGCAGTGGAGTCAAACAGGGCTGTGTCCTCGCTCCACCCTCTTTGGCATCTTCTTCGCTGTCCTGCTGAAGCACGCCTTTGGGGGCATCAACTGAGGGTGTCTAAACCCTTTACACCCGATCAGATGGCCGACGTTCAACCTGGCTCGGCTGAAGGCAAAGAGCAAAGTACGGGTAGTGACCATCAGAGACATTTCTGTTTGCAGATGACGGGTGCTTGGCCACCCCCAACGAAGCAGAATTACAGAGTCTGATGGACTGCTTTGCAAAGGCTTGTGATGAGTTTGGCTGACAATAAGCCTGAAGAAGACGAATGTGATGGCCTCAGGATGCTAAACAACCCCCCATCACCATCAACAACCATGATTAGAGGCCGTTAGCCAGTTCACGTACCTCGGTTCCACCATCACCGACAACCCCTCTCTCTGGATACAGAGATCAACAGAAGGATTGGCAAGGCCTCTACCACCCTGGCCGGGGCTATCTCAGAGGTGTGGAACAACAGCATGTTAACTTGAAACACAAAATTGCTGTGTATCGAGCCCGTGTGCTAAGCACTCTCCTGTACGCCAGCGAAACCTGGACCCTGTATGCCTCACAAGAGAAGAGGCTGAGTGCCTTCCACATGCGCTGTCTCCGGCGCAATATTGGGATCACATGGAGTGATCCCCGTGACAAACAACGATGTGCTTGAGCGTGCAAAGATTCCCCGCATGGACCACTCTTCTCCGTCAGGTCGCCTCAGGTGGCTTGGTCATGTGCGTCGAATGGACGACGGCAGGATCCCCAAAAGAATTCTGTACGCAGAGCTTGCCTTTGGGAAGAGAACAACTGGAAGACCCCAACTCCCCTTCAAGGATGTTTGCAAGCGCGACCCGAAGGCTCTCGACATCGACACCAACACCTGGGAAGAGCTCCTCAGGACAGATCCAGTGGAGACACACTGTGAACACTGGGCTGGAAGCTGGCGAAGGAAGCTCCCGGGGCTTGCCGACGCAAAGCGTGCACAGAGAAAGAACAAGCAGCTGCTGCCAGCAGCTGACTCGGGTTCAAGTGCATCAAATGCAGCAGAGACTGCCACTCCCCTGTGGGTCTTTTCAGCCACAGCAGATGCTGTATGACCAACGGAAACATTTGAAAAGGGCGCAAATCCCTCGTCTCCGAGACTAAAAGGATGCCACAACAATGTGGGCTTTATTTTTTATCTTCAGTCATCTCTCTGATTATTTTGTTTCTATCTTTACCTTGGGATTGTGTTGCTTCTTCAGCATTCTTAGGGTTCTTTTCTCTTGAAAGAGTGAGTGTGTGAGTGGCTGCCCCGAACCAGTTTAAAAAAAATCATTAGTTGTTTCATTTTGAATGCTAGTGTGTAAAAACAACACAACAAACAACAATACATTGATTATATTGTTGTTAAATCTCATGTCATTGCTTGATTTATACTTGTTGCTTAAAATTTAGCATTGATAACCGATTGTGTTTTTCTTTCTCCCCCTATCCCTAAAATCCTGTTTCATTGTTTATCTCTATCTTTGTTGGTTGGTTGGGTTTGATAATACTTAGTCTTTGTAGGAGTGATTGCATTATTTCTTGTTTGAAAAAAGAAAAAAACTTTTGGAATTCAAATTATTTTTTGTGAACAGGGGTTTCAACCTTTTTGCTTGTGATAGCAATTGTTTATAATTGATCCACTAGTGTGTGTGTGTCGGGTTTGGGCAGGACATTATTTCATATTTTCATGAGGCACAGAAGGCTAAGGAAGAAAGTCCTGTTGTGTCCTCTGTGGAAGAGGACAAAGTTTTTGCTAAATATTACAACGAGGTAAGGTATGTGGTCTGGGGGGGAGAAAGATCTGTTGGCCTATGTTGACAAGTGTATTGCCCAGGACATGGAAAGAGAGGAAAGAATGCGATTGAAAGAATTTCAGTTGAGAGTACAGGAAGAAGAGATAACTAAAAGAGAGCAGATACAAGAGGAAACTAAAAGAGAGCAGATACAAGAGGAAACTAAAAAAGGCAGATACAAGAGGAAACTAAAAGGAGCAGATACAGATACAAGAGGAAACTAAAAGAGAGCAGATACAAGAGGGGAAAATAAAAGAGAGCAAATACAAGAGCAAGAAGAAACAAAAAGAAGCAGGAGGAAAACAAAAGAATGCAAGAGGTAGAGGAAACTAAAAGAATACAGTTACAAAATAACTTTTCAGCAGAGTGCGGTTTTCAGACAGGACAGTGAGGTCAGGGTTCGGGTTTTCCCCGTTTAAGCCCTGCCCAACGTTTCTAAGTTGCCCCTTTTAAAGAAAGAACTTTT
>CM031622.1:57877026-57881975 GCA_018398815.1 Conus ventricosus | reverse complement strand
GTGTGTGTGTGTGTGGTGTGTGGTGTAGCGTGCGTGCGTATGTGTGTGTGTGTGCGTGTATGGTGTGTAGTGTGTGTGTGTGGATGTGTGTGTGTGTGTGTGTGTGTGTGTGTGTGTGTGTGTGTGTTTGTGTGTATGTGTGTGCGCGCGCGCGCGTGCGTGCGTGCGTGCGTGCGTGCGTGCGTGTGTTTGTGTGTGTGTGTGTGTGTGTGTGTGTGTGTGTGTGTGTGAGAGAGAGAGAGAGAGAGAGAGAGAGAGAGAGAGAGAGAGAGATAGAGAGCATAGCTAATGAATTACGTGTCGACAAGGGCTAATGAATTGATAGTATCCTTGTCCTTGTGGTGGAGATGTTAATTAACCAGTGCACAGGCGTTCTGGCCTCTGTGTGTGTGTGTGTGTGTGTGTGTGTGTGTGTGTGTGTGTGTGTGTGTGTGTGAGAGAGAGAGAGAGAGAGAGAGAGAGAGAGAGAGAGAGAGAGAGAGAGAGAGAGAGAACACAGTCCACAAATTGTTCCCAAGTATTATTAGGATTAAATAACATCTTGACGAGTCTGTGCGTCTGCATACGCGCATACCCGCGCGCGTGCGTGTGAGTGTGTGCGCGCGCGCGCGCGTGCACGCGCGTATGCAGACCCACAAACTCGTGTACGTGTGTTTGTGCGAGTGTGGCTGTGCGTGTGTGTGTGTGTGTGTGTGAGACCAGAACCTTGAAGCTGACCTTTAGCCAAGGAATGTTGGGTCCGTGTACCAAGTGTGGTTGATGTGCAATGATCATTACAATGAATGTGTGGACAGACGCTGGGATGGGCATCGTAGTGCGGCAGTTCAGATGCAGTTTTCATGTCAGTCTTCAAGGTATACTTACCCAGTGTGGGACCCGGTCGTGCCTTTTGTGTGTGTGTGTGTGTGTGTGTGTGTGTGTGTGTGTGTGTGTGTGTGTGTGTGTGTGTGTGTGTGTTGCTTTGTGGGTTTTTTCCCCAAGTCAATGGAGTGACTGCAAGACATGAGTGAGCGGAGAGCAAGAGGAAAAAGCAAACAGAACAGGTGTAGCGTGGTGTGAGACCAGACCACCAAACCTGTGCAAGGCAGGAATGTCGCTGACGATACAGGTGGAACTGGTTCGCGTTTCGACCGTGAGGTCTTCTACACGCAAAATGTGCACTGAAGGGACAAGTTAGGAAGAAAAAAAAAGAAAGAAAAAAAAAAAAGCCCACACACAGCCACGCTGCTTCTTTCATGTATATGTTGTGTCTTTTTTTCCCCCCGATTGTTTAGATGAACTATAATATGGGTCAAAAACTATCTCTTCTGCATTGTCATTGTCTCCTTGGTTTGGTGATCAACTTGTTTATTTTTGGTCTCTTTTCAAATGCTTTTATTGAAGGTTTTCTGTCTGTGTGTTTTTTTTTTCCTTTTCCATTTCCCCTTTCCATTTCCCTCTTGACACTTCTCTAGACTAAGTTAGTTTCGTTTCCCATCTCTTTCGACAAATTTGGTGGTTGTTTTAAGATGGTACCATCCATCCCCACCGCCACCCCATTCCCCACTTTTCAGCTTTTGATGGAAACAGAATCAAATGCTATGGGAATGAAAAAGAAACTCTCTCTCTCTCTCTCTCTCTTCTCTCTCTGTCTCTCTGTATATATATATATATATATATATATATATAATATATATATATATTGCAAAAAAAAATTGTAATTCAAATCTTTGCCAAGTCATTACTATAATGACTGAGGAATTGTTAGCCTGCACTTGTTTCTCCCACTACTCAGTTGTTCAGCATTATAATGTTTGGTCAATCAGTGGGAGATTGCATCTCTTAGGAGATCCAAGTAAAGGTTGTTCAGTACAATTCTTAGCCACTCACAATGCTTGGATTATTGAATAGCAGAGCTGACCACTCACACTGTCCCATATCTTTTGATCTTCCGTGCATCCTTGAATGGATCCTTAAGCATAGGCTCAAAGATTGTCCCCTACATTTTATACTGTTTGCATAATGCTTTTAGTTTTTCAGCAACTTTTTTCCTCACCACACTTTCGTTTTGTTGCATTTACTACCCTTCGCTGGCTGCTTTGGGGTGCTGTTGGATTCTTTTTTGAACCCTTGGTGGTGAGAACACCACAGAATTATGGACTGTGGTGTGTCTCTATTTGACACCAAGAGCACAGACACAATCAGCCGTGTCTCCCTGATGAGTCCGATCCAGCGACGAAAGGCCTAGGAGCAGGCAATACAAATAGATCTGCCTTCGAAGGGGAGTACAATGGTTCCCTCAGGCAGCTAGTGAAGGTTTTTTATATTTACAATATATTCCCCCATTTTCTTCATCTTCAGATTTTTTTGTAATTCAAATCTTTACCAAGTCATTACTATAATGACTGAGGAATTGTTAGCCTGCACTTGTTTTCTCCCACTACTTAGTTGTTCAGCATTATATATATATATATATATATTATACATGTGTATGTAATGAAAAGCGATTGGTATCTCTTTACTGCCAAAAAACATCATGTGTATTTATTTACTTACCTTTGTAATTAATTATTTGAAAAGTTTGTTCTATAAAGCACATGTGTGTGGGCTGCATTGGCCCAGGCTTGATTTGGGTGTAAACGATCCTGGCTTCGTATCCTTCCAGCGTTGAGTCCAGAAAAACAAACAAAAAATGGTAGGATTTCGTGTCCACGGGCTCGCTCCTATCTCAGAGATAAAGGCGGCAATGTGGAGACGACGCGCATATGTTGTATGCAGACATAGAATCCAAGAAAAACAAAATAGATAAGCATCTCTGTGTGTGTGTGTGTGTGTGTGTGTGTATCAGAGATAAAGCTACTGGAGAATTTTGAAGACTGAACCATAGTTCTCTTGCAAAAGGGGAGGGCATTTATATAATGTCTTGCTGTTGCTGTGCAAGCAATTTTGCTTGCAATTTTTTTCTGATCTTTAGCAAAGAAGACATTATCACGTGACCATGGGTGTGTGTGTGTGTGTGTGTGTGTGTGTGTGTGTGTGCGTGTGTGTGTGTGTGTGGTGTGTGTGTGTGTGTGTGTGTGACTTTGTTAATTTTGCTTGCAACTTTATTGTCTGATCTTTAGCAAAGAAGACTGTGTGTGTGTGTGTGTGTGTGTGTGTGTGTGTGTGTGTGTGTGTGTGACTTTGTTAATTTTGCTTGCAATTTTTATTGTCTGATCTTTAGCAAAGAAGACTCTGTGTGTTAGTGTGTGGGGTGTGTGTGTGTTGTGTGTGTGTGTGTGTGTGTGTGTGTTGTGATTTTGTTAATTTTTCTTACAGTTTTATTGTATAATCTTTATCAAAGAAGACATTGTGTGTGTGTGTGTGTGTGTGTGTGTGTGTGTGTGTGTGTTGTGTGTGTGTGTGTGTGTGTGTGTTGTGTGACTTTGTTAATTTTGCTTGCAGTTTTATTGTCTGTATCTTTAGCAAAGAAGACATTGTCACATGACCATTGTTTTTTGCCTTACAGTCCATTCCAAACTCTTTACAGTGTTTTTTTTTTTTCCTGTACATTCCATTCCAGACCGTTTACATTGCCTTCTAAGCCTCCTTCGTGGAGTAAATCCTTTTTGTGAAGGACGATGTATCAAACATATATGTTAATTCCAAGGTACTGATCGAGTATATCGACTTTTTGTGATGATGTTGTTGTCCTGAACTCCGATGGACCCCTGTTCCATTGAAGTATGACTGTTTCATGTACTCTGTCCCCAACATGGGATTTGTCAAATGTGGTTGAAATGCAATGCGTTTTGCTTATAATATACAGAAATCCATTGAACACGTTTACATCTGAATTTTTTTTTTTTTTTTTTGTCATGCACAATATTCTGGGAAGTGTGATATTCCAAATTCTTTTTTTTTTTTTGCTTTTGTTTTTGAACATTCATACTTTGTTTACTTTGTGTTAAAGAACGTTTTATGTTGCATTGCACGGAGTGTAATGCTCCTACTCCACTGAATTCAAATAACGGGTGTGCTTGAGATTGTACAGCGTGTGTGTGTGTGTGTGTGTGTGTGTGTGTGTGTGTGTGTGTGTGTGTGTGTGTGTGTGTGGTGTTGTGTGACTTTGTTAATTTTGCTTGCAGTTTTATTGTCTGTATCTTTAGCAAAGAAGACACTGTCACATGACCATTGTTTTTTTGCCTTTACAGTCCATTCCAAACTCTTTACAGTGTTTTTTTTTTCCTGTACATTCCATTCCAGACCGTTTACATTGCCTTCTAAGCCTCCTTCGTGGGGTAATCCTTTTGTGAAGGACGAATATATCAAACATATATGTTAATTCCAAGGTACTGATCGACTTTTTATATATCGACCTTTTGTGATGATGTTGTTGTCCTGAACTCCGATGGACCCTGTTCCATTGAAGTATGACTGTTTCATGTACTCTGCCCCCACGGGGGGATTTGTCAAATGTGGTTGAAATGCAATGCGTTTTGCTTATAATATACAGAAATCCATTGAACACGTTACATCTGATTTTTTTTTTTTTTTTTTTTTGTCATGCGCAATATTCTGGAAGTGTGATATTCCAAATTCTTTTTTTTTTTTTTTGCTTTTGTTTTTGAAAATTCATACTTTGTTTACTTTGTGTTAAAGAACGTTTTATGTTGCATTCCACGGAGTGTAATGCTCCTACTCCACTGAATTCAAATAACGGGTGTGCTTGAGATTGTACAGCATAGAACTGGAAGGGTTTGTAATTATTTTTTTGGTCTTCTGTGAGGTAACCGCGAACAGACCCCGTTTGAAATCAGTCCACTCTCTCAACTAAACAAATAGCAAATGAAAGTGTCCATTCATTTCATAATCTGAATATCAAGATTAATGCCTTTGGTATTAGTACATTTTGCCTTTATTTCCTATTTCTGATCTTTGATATTAAAACATTTATTTCCAGTTTCCAGTCAGACACAATTTTTCAGTAA
>CM031622.1:57862026-57864526 GCA_018398815.1 Conus ventricosus | reverse complement strand
AATAATAAGAAGAAGAAGAAGAAGAAGAAAAAGAAAAAGAAGAAGAAGAAGAAGAATAATGATGATAAAAATTTCAAAATGGAGTGACTGAAGGCGGCGAACGAATCCAACCATCCAACCATTCGCACTAGGCTATGCCAAAACACAGTTTCAGAAAACCAAATCAGCATCCCATTTCCACTTTCTTAAACAATGTCTTAAACTACACATCACACCCCGTGGCTTCTCACTTTCCCACACCCCTTCCAACCTCCACAACACCACTCTCATCACTACCACCGAAAAGATTCTCTTCGGGCCAGTCGTAAACTCATGTTGGCACATATAAAAACACTCAGTTTCACCATGAAATCTCTCTCCAACCTTCTCCAACATTTCAAACAACAAACAACAATCATCATGCCCACAGCACCTGCCTCCAAACTCAGACAACTCATCCATACACACAACCAACTCATTTACAACACTGCAACCAACCAAACAAAACAAACTATCACAATTACAAAACAACAAACCAACTACTCGCCCGGACCATTCTGCTTCCACAACCCACAAACCCTGACCCCACTACCACATCTGATCACCACCACCCATCTTGTCTACTGCATCCCTGACAACCTCCCCCTCTCTGACGATGAAAGATCAGTCTTAACAAAAGGACTGAAATTCATCCTACTCAACCACCACCAACAATCCACAAGAACCACATTGACGTGGAAGGTTTTTTTGGGAAACTTCGTTGGATGGCAGCACTTGAAAACATACCCAGCCCCCACCACACCCAAAACTCCGACACCTTCACTCAACTATTTCAAACCCCAATGCTCCGCCAACCACCCTCAAACAAATCAGTGAAGTTGAACTCTACAAAAAAACATGCAAAATAGACATCAGCCGGATCAAATCAAACCTGTCCGACACTGCAACCTTTCACAAAACCAACAAAAAGCCCTCAAATCACTACGAGAACGACAGGACATTGTCATCAAACCAGCAGACAAGGGTGGTGCAGTGGTAGTTTGGGACAACAACTATACATAGCAGAAGCACAAAAACAACTGTCCAACACAAATTTCTACACCCCACTCACAACATCACCCCTCCCTCAACACCAGAAACTCATTGCTAACTCAATCAAAGAAGAAATCGGATTCAACAATCTACCCACTACAGCCAAACTCCTCATTATGACAGACACCAAACAGCCCTCCTTCTACCTACTCCCCAAAATACACAAAATGAACACACCTGGCAGACCCATTGTTTCACCCTGCAGCTGCCCCACTAAACCCATTTCGCAATACCTAGACTTCCTCCTTCAACCCATAGTACAAAGCCTCCCCACATACCTCAAAGACACAACCACACACTCAAACATGATTAACTCGCACAACACAGACCCCGCTTTTTCAACCCAGCCTCCTTTTCCCACACTTCACGTGGTGTCACTCTACACTTCCAACCCCCACACTGATGGACTAAGGGCCCTCACATTTTTCCTTGACAAACGGCCCCCCAACCCAACAACACCCTCCCACCACCACCTGGTCAGACTCGCTGAATTTAGTCCTCACCCTGACACATTTCAATTCAACAAGCACACATTCTCACAAAATTAGTGGTGTTGCCATGGGTACCAAAATGGGACCAGCCTATGCTTGGCTCTTCATGGGACACTTGGAACACCGCCTACTCAACACATACACAGGCCCCACACCTGAACTGTACCAAAAGGTATATCGATGATGGACTGGGAGCCACATCTATGCCAAAACAAGACCCCCTCAACTTCCCTCAACTTTGCCCAGACCTTCCATCCATCTATCCGACTTACTACACCATTTCGCAGTCGGTCAACTTCTAGACATCACCATCTCCCTAGAAGAAGGCCTACTCAAAACCTCCATTTTCTACAAACCCACCGACGCACATGCATACCTAGACTACTCATCCTCCCACAAAACCCCTACACTAAAGACAGCATCCCATACTCACAATTTCTCCGTCTCCGCAGACTCTGCTCCAGCGAGGAAGACTTCACTACACAAGCAGCCAAAATGTCACAATTCTTCACCAACCGCGGATACCCCAGTTCCATCATCAATGCAGCACTCCCCCGCACCATAGCTGTATCCAGAACAAACTGCTCTGGACACCCAGCATCCAACCAAGACAGACAGACCCACAGCCTACCTCCTCTACCACCCGCACACCCTCCCCATCTGTAGGATCCTCAAATCCAATTGGCACATTATACATAACCACAAACCCGCCTTCCATACCAAACCCATGATCACATTCAAACGTGACAAAAACCTCAAAGACCTCCTCGTGCGATCCAGTTTGAACAGAACCACAGCTACACCACCAGGTACTCACCCCTGCTCCAAACCCAACTGCAAAATCTGCCCCCTCACCAAACCAGACACCATCTTACAGGCGCCCAAAAACTCCTTCACAGTCCCAAAAGCACATTTTCATGTCAGAGCCGCAACATTAT
>CM031622.1:57854526-57857026 GCA_018398815.1 Conus ventricosus | reverse complement strand
TTCTGTCTGCCCCCCCCAGCTTCTATAAGCAGTGCGCGCTGCGCGCGTGACTTGTGAGTGTGTGTGTGGGTGTGTTTGTGTGTGTGTGTGTGTGTGTGTGTGAGTATGTGTGCCTGTGTGTGTGTGTGTGTGAGTGTGTGTGGTTGTGTGAGGTGCGTGATGTGTGTGTGGGTGTGAGTGTGTGTGTGTGTGTGTGTGTGTGTGTGTGCGGTGTGTGTGTGTGTTGTGCGCGAACAGGCTGCTCCGGGTTATCTTTTTCTAGCACCTGAGCCATCTGTAAACATTTTCAAATGGTGATTGTAGATACTTCTAATTGTGCGTAACGATGTTCTTAAGGTATCGTGAAGTAGCAGACATTCATTTACTAATTCAATGACCAAGAGCCACGAGAACTCTTTACAAATTCGGGTATTGAGGGTTTTACACTGAATGGATCGACTTTCCTTGCTTTACAAGTATTATTACAAGTTCTTATGTTCTTGAGTCAATTTGCAATGTTTGTTAAGTGTTCAGATTGGCCTTTATCTTTTAGATCTTGTCTCGACTCAGTTACATAATTTTGTTTTGATTTCAAAGGAAGAGGGATAGAGGGGAGGGGGTGGGGGGGAGGGGGGGGAGGATGTGTATTCTAGCATTTAACATTTTAATACACTTCAATCACTTACATACTTCATTCACCACACATAAAACTGTCTGAATCACTGTTGTGGAAGGACCTTAACCGACGAGACACAACTCACACACACACACACACCACACACACCCAGAGGCCACCTTCTACAACGGGAAGCCCGGTTTACCATAGTAAACATATTATTTGCCCCCCCAGTGAACAACAGCGGAACCGTTGTTGACCACAGTTCCCTGACGTTGTGTGATCAGTGTTCATCTTTTGCTACCGAGTGCGATCCCACTAATACTGAGTAGGCGACAAGGGCAATCATGTGGCCACCACGCCACATTAGGAGTTAGGATCTTGCACTCAATTCCTGTATTAGATCCATGTAAGCGTTTTGAGGCCCACCATATATTTCAGCCAGCATTTAATGTGAAAACTGGTAACTGATCAAAAGTGCCAGCTCCCTACCCGTCATTTCCTTTGTTTTCGGGATTTCACGATGCAATCCCACAAACGATCTTCTTATGCATGGATGTCCCCTTAGTTCACATCACATTTCAGGCCTTTGCACTCGTTTGAAAGCTAACAGATTATTTCCATTCCTTTTGATTTTAATCCCTCTGCTTGGAAACCACCTGGCTTGTACTTTGATGGTCATCTGAAAGAAAAGAAGGAACAGCTTGGCCGTGTCTGGAAGTTGTGCTGCAGTCGCCTGTCAGCACAACAGCAATGAGTGAAGTACGTGATGCAACGGCATTTGCTCTTGGCGGTGGCGCGTTTTGTTTGCCACGTGGGCTCTGCCAGTCATCAAATACGGGCTGGTACACCCATGGAAACGCTCCCGGTGGAGGTTCGGTAGTGTCACATCCAGTGACCATCACAGAATGGCATCTGCCAGGGAGCAGTTATGTCCCTTCTCATGTTGTGGAATCCCTGTGCGTGCTGCTACCATATGTAGAACCACAGCGAGGCTTCCTTGATGGGTTGGTGCAGGATTCTGCTTCCCATGCTGGTTTGTTCGCGCGGTTGGGGGACAGTACTTCATGGGTCCTACCTGCCGCGGTTCGCGTGTATCTTTTGTCTTAAAACTTTCAGAGATAAATTAGAATAGAGTTGTTTAGAACTTACCGCCAATGGGACAAAGGAACAAACAACGACATCTGACAAGACACGTGCATTTCAACCACTTGGGGTGCTTCTTCAGGCGAAAAATAAATCACAATTGGACATGTGGGACAGTAACAATCAAAGAACGAAAAAGGGAGAAAGAAAAAATGACTCATCCGGTTTTCGTCAATGTGGTCGGTGGGCGGAAATGGACATGGGGCCAGGGGGATTATGTGAGAGGTAACGGAGGGGGGGGGGGGGCTGAGGGGGGGGGTTGCGTCGGGGGGAGATGTTGAGTGTGTGATATGATAGGGTTGTGTGTCAGTTTATTGGGATGGTGTGGTATCTTTGTGATGGTGTGGTATGGGTGATTGATAATTAATGGTAAGGGGAAAGATGGCGGGGGGGGGGGGGGGGGGGAAACTGAGGAAAAAAAAAAAAAAAAAAAAAAAAGGGGGGGGGGGAATTTAAGGGGAAGGATAAACAAAATTAAGATTAAATAGATGGAGGGTTGCTGTAACTACTGTATGAAGTGAGTGAAGGGGATGTGGTGGTGGTGTATGTATGTGTGTGTGTGTATGTGTGGTGTGTTGGTAGGGGATATTGCCAACTGATGTGGAAGTGGTGGGTATGTGTGTTTGGTTATTGTTGGATATTGATGCCTTGGGGGTGTAGTGTGCCCAGTTTGGCAATGAGATGGGATTCCTGAGTTGTGCGTTCAAAGCTGTCACTCTGTGACTGCCAGAGTGCCATAACATTGACATGGTCGTCGAT
>CM031622.1:57842026-57849526 GCA_018398815.1 Conus ventricosus | reverse complement strand
GTGGAAAATACAGGGGAAGGTGCGCGGCAGTCTTTAACATTGAAGTTGTCAGGCAGGGCCTGAATACAACACAGCCTGAAATTGTCCGCATACAGCTCTTGGAGACTGCTGAGATTCTTCAACAGGGTGGAAGAAAATTCCGATATGTCACTGCCTCGGAGGTCCAGCTTCCTGAGGTGAAGTTGGATCAGGTCCCCTCTAACACGCTGTGTGTACTGCTGCCAGACAAACTAAGGCTGGTGAGTCCAGAGAAAGGTTTCAATCTGTGGAGATCCAGGAACACCAGTTCTGTAGTGCTTAAGTCTAAGCTACTGAGTTTTGGAAAGCCTTTAGCAGCAGATGACTGGTTTGGGAAGAGAGCTACCAAGGGATTGCTTGCAAGGACCAAGTGGTTCAGATTGCTGACATTTTCCAAGGTCTCTAAAGAAACAGCTGTTAGCTGGTTGTGGCTGACATCAAGAATCTTGAGGTGGGGAAGATCAGGAAGAAGCAGTTCAGACAGGAAACAGTTGGTCAAATTCAGGTAGACTAGCATCACATTCTTCAGCAAACTTTCAGCCTTCATCCCTGTGTTAGAGGCATCCAGATAACGAACATCAGGGTAGTTCATGGCAGGAAACATTTGATCACACACAAAAGCCAGTCCCTGACAGGAGCACTGGTCAGGACAGGACAAGGAGCAGAACCACTCATCATCATGCTGAGGGCATTGGTTACAACCATCACAAACATGATCTGGATGCAAGCATATCTGAGATTGACGGCAACGAAAGTAACCAGGACACGAGTAGGTCTTACAGTCTGTCTCATCTTCTTTGTGAGGACAGTCATAGAAGCCATTACATCGTAAAAATATCGGAAAACGGTGGGGTACAGACACACATTCAAAATGGGTTTGGGGACACAAACTACCTGGCTTTATTGAAACTTGATGCAACTCTTGACTCCAGTGATTTACACCCATGGTAAACATAGAGGGTAGTGCATCATCTTCCATCATTATCTGAGCGGGAGTTTTCCACCTAAAGAAGTCATCCATATTAGTGAAGCACCTAACTTCATCCATGGAGTTCTTGCATTGTGGGCCACACTTAAAGCACCATTCGCTTTCCCTGAAACACTACCAATGGATACAACTCTTGTGAATAATTGTCATGGAATCATGAATAATTAAATAAACGAATGAATAAAAGAGTTAATTAATGAAGCAGTTCATCATTACACTAGAGGCATATTTTCATGGATGTCCATTGTATGCTTTTGAAAATGCACATGACGACTAAGTAGATCCTGTACACACTTTCACGTGTGTGTGTGTGTGTGTGTGTGTGTGTGTGTGTGTGTGTGTGTGTGTGTGTGTGTGTGTGTGTGTGTGTGTGTGTGTGTGTGTGTGTGTGTGTGTGTGTGTGTGTGTTGTGTTTTGGTTTGATTGATTTAATTTAGAGTCTGTTCACAACGATGGTGAAATTAGACCCCAAAAAAGTGTAAGTGTGTAAGTACTTATATGAGTGTGTGTGAGCGCGTGTGTGCGGTGTGCGTGTGTGTGTGTGTGTGTGTGTGTGTGTGTGTGTGTGTGTGTGTGTGTGTGTGTGTGTGTGTGTGTGTGTGTGTGTGTGTGTGTGTGTGTGTGTGTGTGTGTGTGAGAGAGAGAGAGAGAGAGAGAGAGAGAGAGAGAGAGAGAGAGAGAGTGTGTGTGTGTGTGTGTGTGTGTGTGTGTGTGTGTGTGTGTGTGTGTGTGTGTGTGTGTGTGTGTGTGTGTGTGTGTGTGTGTGTGTGTGTGTGCGCACGGACACAAATGCATGAACGTTTGCCTATTCATGACCAAACAATAATTATAACCTGATAAATCAATTACAACAAATGAATAATAACAGAACGTGATATAGCCTTTGCTTTATCAATCATTTTGGGGTTGTAAAGTATTTCTTGTAAAGCCCTAAGGAAGCAATATCTATCTTGAGAATATTATATAAAGATGTTAGAACTGGACATTCAAAAAGGATATGTTGAATAGATAATGGGAGACCACAAGCGCAATCTACATCCTTAGAAAATTTGGTTTTCCACGAGTTTAAAGGCATTTTATAAATTATACTGGACAATGATCTTTGACATGATAACACTTTCGTTTTTGCAGGAAGTTTTTCATTGTTCATACAATTTTCTAAGAGAAATGATGTCATGTTTATCCAATTTTAATCTACTATCTGGATTTTTTTTAAAAGGTGCAAACTGCTATCTATATTAGACTTGACCTTGAGTTTACAAATATTAGCCCACTTCCAGTGCCCGTAGATAAACAAGGTGTGTTTGCTACAGGAGCTGTCATCAAAGTAAATAAGGAATCAGTTTATAATGTTCTGTCTGTGTACTATCCTAATAGTCCTAAAGAGGATGACACAGATTGGTTAAAACATACTGATTTTACAAAGAGGAAGTGGATTATTATGGGTGACTTTAATGCTCATGCGCCCTTTTGGGACACAAGTTGTAATAAAGTGACATCAAATAGATTTGTTGAAAATATTGTTGATTCAAGTTTAATTTTATTAAATGACGGTAGAATTACGAGAATTCCTGATGTAGTTACTCACAAATCTAGTGCAATAGATCTATCGCTTGTTTCCCCAAATATAGCAGTAAACTATAACTGGTCCACAGTAGAAGATTGTTTAGGGAGTGATCACCTTCCAATTACAATCCTTTTTAATGAAAATATATCTGATGAACGTCTACCACTGAATGTAAATTCCAAAATTTAACTATAAATTGGCCGACTGGGAAGCCTTTCAAACTTTTCTTCTGTCACAAAATACATCACCAATAGAGGATGACGATCTAGATATATTTTATGGTAATTTCTCAAAAGTAGTATTATTAGCAGCTGAAAAGACTATGCCAAAACATAAATACAAAAAGATTGGAAAATATGTAGGCAACGTATGGTGGACAGAAGAATGTAGACTCGCTGTACAGTCAAAGCGAAAAAGCTACAAAACATGGATAAGAAATAAGTCAGAAGAAAAACTTTATAATCATGAAACAAGAAAAGAATAAATGTGCTAAAATAATTGCTCAAGCTAAAAAAAAGTACTGGGTTGAGTTTTGCGAAGCTGAAGTATCGGAATCAAAAGATTTATTTAAAGTTTGGAAAAAAGTTAAAGAAATGAAAAACTGCTATAAAAGTCAGTCATACCCTATAAAGCTACAAACTGATTTTCCTTCTGCTTTGGATAAAGCTGAAGCTTTTTCTGGTTTATTTTCAGCTTGTAGTCAGTCTAAAAATCTTCAGCCAGAAAAGCCTTCATCACAGAAACAATGAGGAACAAAAAGATGATTACATGGCTCCTCCACAAGAAAACGAACATTTCCTGAACTCACCTTTACTGTTATCAGAACTATCAGAAGCATTAGATTCTATCCCTTCACATGATTCAGCTGTTGGCCTTTCATTCATTATTCCAAAAATGTTGGATTAATGGCACTATTCCAAGAATCTGGAAAAGTTCGGTAGTAGTCCCAGTACTCAAGGAAGGTAAAGCGAGGACAACTTTACATAGTTACAGACCCATAGCTCTAACCTCTCATGCTGGTAAACTTTTAGAAAAACTCATTCAAAAACGACTGTTGTATTACTGTGAAAAAAAATGGCGTGATTCCCTGTTCAGCAAGCGGGCTTTCGAAAAGGTCGTTGTACCACAGACCATTTAGTTAAACTGACCAGTCACATTAAAAAACAATTCTCCCGCAGAAAAAGCACTTTGGCTACATTTTTTTATGTCAAAAAAGCCTATGACTGCGTATGGCACGCAAGGCTACTTTTCAAATTAAAAACTGTTGGTATTTCTGGGAGAATGTTTGATTACATAAAACGCTTCCTAACAGAAAGAAGCATATGTACACGAATTGGAAGAACTATGCATCCTTTAGGAATGTAGATATGGGTATTCCCCAGGGATCAGTTATTGCTCCATATTGTTTACAATCCTAATCCATGATCTTCCTAATCTATGTCAAAAGCCATGCATGTAGTTCAATATGCAGATGATATTGCTATTTGGATTAATGTACATTAAGGAAACATTCAAATAAAAGAACAATAAACTTTGTACAGAAGATGTACCAAAAGGAATTGGATAGATTATCTATATATTATGAAGACAACGGATTAGAACTGTCTGGAGAAAAAACAAGTCTTATGTTGTTTAACAACGGTGAGAACCCAAAGGTGCTACCCTTACTTTTGCTAGATGGTCAGATTCTAGAATATAAACAAAACGTTAAATTTCTGGGGTATTTTTAACCCGAAGCTGAACTGGAAAACACATATTAAAAATTTGATTGATAAAACAAGAAAAAGATTGAACGTTCTTAAAATAATATGTTGTCAACCATGGGGTCAGGACTGTCATACACTTTTACATCTATACATCTCGTTAGTCCGATCGAAACTGACATATGGGCAGGAAGTGTATTTCTCTGCACCTAATTCTCTTTTAAAGAGATTGCAAAGCTTGGATAGTAAGGCCATAAAATTAGCTCTGGGACTTTTTTGTGGCACGCCAACGGTCTTTTATGGCGTGCGGGACCTGATCTTGTCTCTGTGTGTGCGGGTTTCGTTTGCTGCACGTGGAGCCTGTGTGTGTGTGTGTGTGTGTGTGTGTGTGTGTGTGTGTGTGTGTGTGTGTGTGTGTGTGTGTGTGTGTGTGTGTGTGTGTGTGTGTGTGTGTGTGTGTGTGTGTGTGTGTGTGTGTGTGTGTGTGTGTGTGTGTGTGTGTGTGTGTGTGTTTTGTTAGGGCCTGTTCAGGTGGAATGTGCTAGCAAAGATTTCCACTTGTGCCTGCAATTATTCACTATTTCTACTTTTGTTTTCAAAGTTGCTAAGTATGGTTTGCATAATATTAACCATTTTTCTGTGGAACATAGGTTGCATTTTTTGGAAATATTGTTGTATGGTGTTGCTCTTTTTATGATTTTCCATGATATGGTGTAGTCTATTTTTTATCTTTGAGTTTCCAAATGTATTTACTCAGTTCTGTTTGATTTTTGTATTTTTCATTTTTGAATGACTGTTTATGGTTTGCGTATCTGGTTTTGAAAGTGTTTTCAGTAATCCCTATGTATGTTTCTT
This sequence comes from Conus ventricosus, assembly GCA_018398815.1. Classification (NCBI taxonomy): domain Eukaryota; kingdom Metazoa; phylum Mollusca; class Gastropoda; order Neogastropoda; family Conidae; genus Conus; species Conus ventricosus. The sequence continues at coordinate 57,844,395 of CM031622.1, read as the reverse complement.
TTTCATTTTCTGATGTTACCGTAGCTTGGTATACAATATTGCTGTGAAGACATTTGTTGCTTAGGGGGCACTGTTCTTTTTTGGTGCAGTTGCAAGATGTCCTTTCAGCACCCTTCTCTTTTGTGTTGCTTTTCATTTTGTTAGATGAGTCAATTATGTTTTTGAGGTTGGGCATACATGAGTATGATAGTTTAATGGTGATTTTGTTGAATATTTTGGACAGTTTGTGTTCTTTTGGAAATGATGTTGCCAAGATTTTAAAGAATTCTTTTCCTACATTTGTTTTTACTTGTCCATCATATGGTGAGTTGTACCATATGATCTTCCTTTTTCTGCTTTTCTTATTTCTGTTCGTGTTATTGTCTGGGCTATATTGTAGTTTGTAATTGTAACCACTTTTTGTAATGCTTCTTGGTATTCTGTTGCTGCATTATTGAATGCATTTTCATTGCATGATAGGTTGGATAGTCTCTTGTTTATACCGTTGGGTATTGTTTTTAGTATAGATGGTGGGTGGTTGCTTTTGACGTTTACATAGATTGGTATGTCATTGGGTTTTTTGTATGGTTTGTACACATTGTCATTGAGGTCTAATGTTATGTCTAGGTAATTCACTACTTTTTTTTATTTGCTTCTATTGTGATTTTTAAATTGTGGTTTTTGAAGATTTTACATAATTCTTTTTTCTTGTTTTCAATAGTTCTTGGATTATTGTTTAATGCAGCAAGGCCGTCATCTCTGTACAAACCGACCTGTTTTCCAAGTTGTTTTTGATGTTGGATAGCATAAAAAGTCCGACTAGTTCACATGTTTCGGCGCCATCATACGATCCCATGGTTACATCAAATGTGGAGCTTTTGCTCGTTTTTTGATCCAAGTTTCATTTCTGCTGTGGAGTAGGGTTTTCTTGGTGTGGAAAATAATCTCCATTTCTGACTCTGTTATTATATTTGTGTATTTGTTGGCAAATTTCAAAGCTTTGGTGAGTAGTTCTTCATCTATGGATGGGTAGAAATCTACTATGTCGAATGTGATAAACACTGTATTTCTCTGTTTTTTGAGTTCCTTAAACCATTGGATGACTTCATAGCTGTTTTTTCCAAAGGTTGTATTCGGTGTTTGATTTTACATCTTCTATAGCCTTTTCCAAAATTCTCTTGCTTATTTGGCCCAGTTCGGATTTGGATGGGTTTATTAGTCTACATGTTGGGTTGTTTTGGAAGTTGGGTTTGTGGTCTTTAAGCGTTATGAAGGCTTCTTTTGTTGCTGTTGCCTCTACCCTGTCGCTTAACTCCATGCAGTGTGCAAGCTCTTTTTCTTTTTTGCGGATGTTGTTGTATGTGGTTTGATCAGCTTTCTTGTAATTTTTCTGAATGTTTTTGTTCAGGAGTTGGGAGTATTCGTTTAATTCCATTTTGTAAAAATTGCTAGTTTTATCAGCTTTTACGAATATCTTTTTATCTTATATATATATATATATATATATATATATATATATATATATAATATTATATATATATATATATTATATATATATATATCTGAACAATTAAGTAGTGAGGGGGAAACAAGTGCAGGCTAGCAATTCTTCAATCATTATAGTAATGACTTGGCAAAGATTTGAACTTTTAGAAAAAAGAAAATGGAAGATGAAGAAAATGGGGGGGGGGGGGGGGATATATATAAAAAAAAATATGAGAAACCCCTCACTAGCTGCCTGAGGGACCCATCGTGATCCCTCTCGACGGCAGATCTATTTTGTATTGCCTGCTCCTGGGCCTTTCGTCCGCTGGGTCGGACTCATCAGGGAGACACCATTGATTGTGTCTGTGCTCTTGGTGTCAAATAGAGACCCACCACAGTCCATAATTCTGTGGTGTTCTCACCACCAAGGGTTCAAAAAAGAATCCAAAAGCACCCTCAAAGCAGCCAGCAAAGGGTAGTAAAATGGAACTAAACGAAAGTGTGGAGAGGAAAAAAGTTGCTGAAAAACTAAAAGCAAACAGCATAAAATGTAGGGGACAATCTTTGAGCCTATGCTTGAGGACCCATTCAAGGATGCAAGGGAGATCAAAAGATATGGAACAGTGTGAGTGGTCAGCTCTGCTGTTCAATAACCCAAGCATTGTCAGTGGCTAAGAATTGTGCAGAACAACCTTTACTTGGATCTCCTAAGAGATGCAATCTCCCACTGATTGAGCAAACAATATAATGCTGAACAATTAAGTAGTGGGGGAAAACAAGTGCAGGCTAACAATTCTTCAGTCATTATAGTAATGACTTGGCAAAGATTTGAACTTTTAGAAAAAAAGAAAATTGGAGATGAAGAAAATGGAGGGGGGGGGGGGGGTATATAAAACAAATATGAG
>CM031622.1:57819526-57832026 GCA_018398815.1 Conus ventricosus | reverse complement strand
CTGTTTCCTGCCTCACAGCAAGCGGCTGAATAGTTGCCAACAAAGAATATTCAATTTGTCAAGTTCAAAACCCTGCATCAGTTCTACCCTCTCTTACGTCACTTCCCGTACCTTCATTCACTCCCCTGGTTCCTACCTGACCGCTGTTAGCACAAGGAACAGGTCTTTCATAGGGGCATGGCGGATGACGACAAAAATCCTCATCACTTCCGTCAAAACAATCCGCACGATAATCACAAACCAAAGAGAAAGGCAGGCGCTCTCCGTTGGTGGTACAAAGGAAGTAACGGGATTCTGACGTGTTGGGTGCTGCACACCATGATGACGTCATAGCTGTGATGACATCATGAGAGGATGGGACATTGGCGTCATTGTCAGCCCAGCATTGACTTTGCAGGTCACAAGCCAGAAATTCTGGAATCCAGTGGTTACCAGGGCACTGGACAGACGGGAAACTGTAGTCGTTGACGGAGGAGATGTTGGCCAGTTTAATGGGGTCTTGTTGTTGTTGTTGTTGTTGTTGTTGTTGTTGTTGTTGTTGTTGCTGTAGTCCTCTTTTGTGTGGATTGGAGTCAGAGGGGCTGTCAAATTCACACAAGTAGAAGTGATACTTCTTTTCACGACAGGTGTTTGTCATGTGCACGAATTCTTCACTGTAGGGCGTGATTACTCCACACTGAGGGATAAGTTGCCTGCCTGAAGAAATATAAACACACACACACACACACACACACACATACACACACACACACACACAAACACACACACTTAGAGAGAGAGAGAGAGAGAGGAGAGAAGAGAGAGAGAGAGAGAGAGAGAGAGGAGAGAGAGAGAGAGAGAGATGATGATGATGATGATGATGATGATGATCTTTATTTCCAAGGGTAACAGATAAGCAGAGAGAGAGAGAGAGAGAGAGAGAGAGAGAGAGAGAGAGAGAGAGAGAGAGAGAGAGAGAGAGAGAGAGAGAGAGAGAGAGAGAGAGAGAGGTTTGAAATCTGAGTAGGGCCTAGACGTATGTCATTGGGAGTGGTTACAAACAGAATCAAATCGCATCACTGCAAACCTTCAATACGTAGTGCAGTGTCTGGCCTGGTGCTATGTTGTTTGTTTTGCTATGATCCTTGTTATTGTCATCAGAAATTTCAGTAAAATGTAATCATCATAATCAACAGCACCAACATACCAGAATCGGGGGAAATCGGCATGAAGTATGCGATCGTGAGGTCGTCCCACTGCAGAAGTCTTCTGTACCTGCAACACAGAAGCATGCACATGATCTCTCTCTCTCTCTCTCTCTCTCTCTCTCTCTCTCTTCTCTCTCTCTCTCTCTCTCTCTCTCTCTCTCTCAACAAGTTCAGTTCTATGACAGAATTACAGAAAGTATTTCACAAGTGTGGCAGAACGTGGCATGAAATAAAATTATACTCTACTAATTTACCTTGAAAATTAACAATGTTCTGCAAATTCCAGAATATTCAAATCTCTCTCTCTCTCTCTCTCTCTCTCTCTCTCTCTCTCTCTCTCTCTCTCTCTCTCTCTCTCTCTCTCTCTCTCTCTCTCTCTCTCAAACGTTCAGTTCTGTAATAGAGTGATAGAAATTATTTCACAAGTGTGGCGGAACGAGGCATGAAATAGAATCATACTCAACTAATTTATCTTGAAAATTAACAATGTTCTGCAAATTCCACAATATTCAAATCTTCTTATCGGTACCCATAATGTCTGTAACTGAAGTTTACTATGCCTCACTAAAGTTTACCATGCCTCACTAAAGTTTACTATGCCTCACTAAAGTTTACTATGCCTCACTAAAGTTTACTATGACTCTCTTCAGTTCTTTCCCTTGAATTTCGATCACCGGTGATCGATGGTTTTCTTCCCGGAATTATGGTATTCAAAACAACATTTTTGTTATCTGAAGCCATGTATCGCCCAAAAATATCATAAATCGACACATTCATCTCAAAAATATTATTATTTTAGAAATAATGTGCAGAAAGTTACGAAACAAAGAACGTCTGTCATGTGCTTTTCTTTCCGACGCCATCTTTCATTCACAAGTTTGCTGCAGCAATTACTCGTCAAGTTTGTCCAGAAACATCGATGTCAGACAGCCATCTTAAATCAATGACTATAATGAAAATATGGGTGAGGTGGATAAAAGTGATCAACTGATCAACAAATACAATGCATTACGTAAAACTAACAAATGGTGGAAAACACTCTTTTTTTCATTTTATAGACATTGCAGGTGTAAATGCTTTCATTTTATTTCAAGACTTTAGGAAAAGGCACCCAGAGATTCCAGAAGTACAGAGACATAATAGATATGGACAATTAGATTTTACTGAAGAACTGATCAGGCAGCTTGCAGGTTTAGGTGAATATGAAAAAGTTCCACACACATCAGTCAAAGTAGTATTTACAAAACATTCCGTTGTGCCTGTAAGGACAAAAGACAGAAGGAATTGTAAACAATGTTATGCAGATTTCAAGAAAAAAAGAAAACCAATGTGATGTGTGCTATTTGTAGAAATCACTTGTGCTTTGTGGACAGTAGAAACTATCTTCTTAGTTTTCATGAAGGGTAGGTCATGCATGCATGTGTGTGAGTCTGAGATGAAATGGGGATGGGGTGGGGATGGGAGTCTTTTTTCATTCTTTTTCCTGTATCATTCATTGAAACTTCTGAATGAAGTGTATTCAGTTTGTTATTGCCAAGAGTGTTTTAACTAGAAAAAAGGAAGAGTGGAAGTATGTGGATGGACACAAAAGGGTGTTGTTGTACCAATTCTTGACACTATTTTCATTTCTTCCGTAGAATGTTTTGTGCCATTTTTTGTGTTACTTCAAAGACATGTATCTTTTTCTGTTCATGATCACATGTGCTTCAAAGAACCAAAACAACTGTAACCTCTATGAAAACAGGTCAATTGTGTGGATGGGGGCGAGTGCTCTATTTTTAGTAAGAATATCAACAAATATACTGAGCCACAAAAGAAACGCAAATGGAGGGGTAGGTAGGGGTAAATATAATTAATGACACTGTAGGTGCGCTGTGACCATATATTCCGTGCGGTCATGAGTCAGCATTAGACCTAGTATGCAGCACGTAAGATCATCTTGCGATGAAAAGACGTTAAATAAAACTACTGAAACTACTGAGCAGCACGTGCAAATCAGGTCAGTGTCACTAGAAATGAGCTCACACAGGCGCCATGAACGTGGAAGCGCGTTTTTGCATGTGCAAGGCGAATGCAAACAGTCATGTCAATCTTTTTTCGCTGAACAGTATTCACACATCACTAGGAATAAAAACCCAGGCTGTTACGCCCTGGCAAAGCAATCACTTCCACATGACCAGAATGCCAAGACTGAGCGCCGTCGACAGAGAAAGAGCCATAGGGCGACTCCAAGCCGGAAACCGTGCTGCACAAGTCGCAGCTGCGTTTGGCGTGGCTGTTTCTACAATTTGTCGTTTGTGGGCCAGGTTCCAGGCAAATGGCGACGCTCGGGACAACCCACGAAGCGGCAAACCCCGTGTAACGACTGCGCGACAAGATAGGGCGATTCACCGCCATCACCTGCGTGAGCCATTCACTTATGCAACGGAAACGGCCAGAAACACCATTGGCAGGCATGGTGCACCAATTTCTGGTGAAACTGTGCGGCGTCGATTAACAGAACATCACCTGCACTGTCGCCGTCCCGTAAGGCGACCTGTTCTTACTCCAAGACATAGGCAACAACGACTGCAATGGGCCCAGCAGCACCGGAACTGGAACTGGCGGCAATGGAGTGGCATCCACTTCACGGATGAGAGCCGATACTGTGTTCATCATGCTGATGGCCGAATCTGGGTGTGGAAGAGGCGCAACCAGAGGTATTCCAACAACAACGTTCACGAGATGAACGCTTGGGGAGGTGCGAGCATCATGGTATGGGGAGGAATCAGCCTCAACCAGCTTGTTGACCCTATTGTTTTCCTAGACATTGGCCCTGGTCGCGGAAATGGCGTTACTGCGCAGCGATACATTGACCAGGTGTTGAGGCCTGTTGTTGTGCCCCACTTCCAGCAGCACGGCCACCTCACTCTCCAGCAGGACAATGCTCGTACACACACTGCCAGAGTCACCACAGACTTCCTGCAGCAACAGGGCATCAGAGCTCTGCAGTGGCCCTCGCTGAGCCCTGATTTGAACCCTATCGAACACTTCTGGGACCATCTCAAACGGGAGCTGAATGCTATTCAGCCGAGGCCAACCACAGCCCGTCAGCTAGAGCAGGCACTGAGGCAGATCTGGAACAATGTCAACATGGCCACCGTCAACCGTCTGATCCACTCCATGCCCGCCAGATGTCAGGCTGTTATCAACGCTCGTGGGGGACACATTCGTTACTGACCCTCTCCGTGACACTCATGACACGTGACCACTTTTTGCTTCAGCCAACAATAAGAACACTAAAGCCAGAAACTCAATGGTTGCATTCAATTCATTTCAATGGTTGCAATTAAATGTCAACAACTGAGAGTACATTAAATTTGGACCATCGTTTGCGTTTCTTTTGTGGCTCAGTATATATTATTTTTAAAAAATTGAACTTTGTTTATATATGTGTGTATTTGAAACCCTTTGGCCGCTACCTTAGTGTTAACTTTTCAAAGATCTTGTGATTTGAAAAACAAAAAGTCTTTTGCGGCATAACACATAAATGTTATGATTAGTATTGATCAATCGGGAAAAATGTCATCATATTCAAAGAAATGAAAATGTGCTATTTGACACAGAGCAGAAATTTGTTTTAAAATGAAAAAAAAGTTATTTCAAAAAAAGTTTAAATGTTAAACCCTGAAACTAAATGTCTTGTATTTTTTGTTCAGAGAGAATAGGAGAGAACGAGGAAACACCGATTCTGGTCACTTGCTTCACCACCGAGTTTTTGGCGAAGTGGCCTAAAAGCCGCCTTTTCTGTGGCGGAAGAGAGAGAGAGAGAATCCCCGGCGACGACAGATAGACAGAGAAGAGAGAGACAGAGAGAGACAGACAGACAGACAGAGAGGCGGGCAGAAGCCCACACACACACAACACACACACACTCTTTTCTCTTCAATTAAATGACATAAATCCGCAAACTTTGTACACGGGGCTAAAATCTGATCACTTAATTTACGGCTCGCGGCAGTTTGCACCTAGCCGAGCTGTGTTAAACGAAGCGCACTCGGCCCGGGTTGCAACCATTGCATCAAAAAATGATTGCCACGTCGACACACCGAATCAAAGGCTGTCGCGTGACACGATGGTTGCCATTGTTGCTTTGGACATTAAACCCAAGCGGGCTGTGTTTTGTTTGCGCTCTGTTGTGACCACTGTGTTTACTTGTGTTATTTTAAAATGGCTAAAACGTTACTGAAGAACAGGTTTGTTAATCGAGGCCATAAGTTTTACTTTAACTGCATGTTGTGAAACCGGAGAGTTTGTTTTTTAGAAAACGAAAAAGAGAACTAACTGCTTTGGAAATGAACGGCTATCTTAAAGGTTTTTTGGGTTCAAGGAAATGAACAAGATGTAGTAGTTTTAAACGTGTTTGACTATTGATGAGAGGGTTTCCCTTATCTAATAAATGGCGCTGCATTGTTGAAAGTTGGCCGAAGCAAAACAAACCATCACGCGTTGATTGTTGGGAGCTGGCTTGAGACAGCTATAAAAGTTTGGCTACGGCAGTAATTGCTGTAACTTTTGCCAATTTTCAAGCCTGGTTGAAAAAAGAGGAGCACAGCAAACTAGGCTAAGTGATAAGTTTTATATTTTAAACATAAAATCCGCACACTTATTCTGGGCTAATTTCTAACTACAAAAACTATGTGTAACAGATAGGCTGACACGAGGCCGAAACCTAATCGGCTTAATTTACGGCTAGCGAGACGCGGACCTCGTTCACACAGCGCACGGCAGCGACCCAAAAATCAATAAGCGGGGATGGCTTGCAGGTAGGGGTGGGGTGAGGGGGTGTATTCTTTCGGTTTAAGCGCGCCAGGTGTTGTTAGCGAAGTTCTTAGACTAATTAAATGTTACTCCCGACAGCAGACGGGGTTGTATTGTTCTCAGTTGTATTAGACTTGATTGATTTTTTAATACAGATTTAGTGTTCATGGTGGCATGGTGATCTGTGTATTAAAAATGTGTTACTTTTCTACTTTTTTAATTCTAACCAGTTTATCTGCCTTTAAGTGTGCCCTTATGCACCTGAATGGCGAAATTTTTGAATGTTCTGGCAAACAAACTAGATAGGGTTAGGCAGACCTTAGTACATCTACCAGTATGGAGAGGAGTAGTGTGTGGCTAGCATATTTCATATAAATGCTTTAAATATACAATGCCGGATGTACTACTACTGGCGGTTAGGCTGCCCTAAAGCTTGGCTACGCAATTATGCTGTAACCCAGTTGCAAGCCCGGTTGAGAAAAGAGGGGGGCACAGCAAACTAGGGCAACGATCAGAGAACTAAGCTCCACCCTAGAGCGGCCAAGGTCGCAGTTTGCAAACCGTTTCCAGCGCTCCCCCCTAGAGCGGCCAAAGGGCACAGTAGCAAGACGTTTTCCAGCGCTCCACCCTAGAGCGGCAAGGTCACAGTAGCAAGCCGTTTTTCAGCGCTCTTTCCCTAGAGCAGTTTCAAAGGCCACAGTGGCAAGCGTTTCTTCAACGCTCCACCGCTTCATCCTAGAGCGGTCAAAGGTTATCAGCGTGAGATCAGACTTTTTTTTTTTGCTGCTTTGTCGCTTTGCTGTCTACGCTTCACCTGCTTCAACGTCCCGGCTTCTACGCCCTGTTTCAAACTTTTAGGCTGCCTTTTTAGCTCTGCCAAAGCGTTATTTTACTTAAAAAAAAAAAAAAAACACTAGGTAAAATCTGCCAATGCCAGCCAAGCCTGGATGAAAAAGAGGAGGGGTGTAGTATAAACTTTTTTTTGTGCACTTGGTGGCTGTTTGAATTGCAACAAAAACGCAAGCACTGTCTTGCACCAAGTGGTGTTACACATGAAATAATAAAGCTCTGTGTACCCCACAAACACTCTACCCCAAATCACTCCCCCACCCCCACCCCCCGATGCACACCCACCCACGCATGCACGTCCCCCACCCCCCCCCCCGCACGCACAACCCCACCCACGCATGCCCCATCAAGTCATCCACAAGTTCTTACTTAAGTCATTTCAAGTCATTCACAAGTCATCCTCAAGTCATTCACAAGTTTTACTTAAGTCATTCTCCCAAATCATTCAAGTTCTTACTTTAAATCATTCTCAAGTCATTTTCAAGTCATTTACAAGTCATTTACAAGTCATCCTCAAGTCATTCACAAGTTTTAGGCAAGTTCTTAGGCAAGTTTTTAATCAAGTTGTTCTCAAATTAACCTAACTAAGAACCTAAGATCTATGTTTTTATCTTAATAGTAGAAGTCTAAGAAGTACACACACCGCAAAAACGCGTCATCGTTGAGGATGTCTTGCTCACGTTCTCTGCATAGATCTTAAGGAAGGTTTTACATCCGAAGCAACCGCATTGAATACAATTTCTGTCTATGGAAATGCCTTTTATAGACTCCCATTCTTTATTTATTGACACCTATCAATTTATAATACGCCATGATCTATTTTTATTAAAAAATTTAAAATTAAGTTCTAAAATATTATTAACATTTCACATGGATCAAAATGACGCTTTGTATTGGCGGTTTTGGCGTGCTGGGTCATTTTTCTGCATTTAGTGGCTCAGATTTTTTGATAGCTTTCGTTTCAGTTGCCATTGTGTATATATTTTATAGCCCTAATAACCGCCCCCATGCACAGCAAGGCGCCAAAAATGCAACAGTTTTAGTTTTCAATATTCATGAAGACCGTTGGTGCCCTTGAATCAGCATGGAGTTTTTATAGCGGCATTGAATCAACTTGTTCTGGCGTTGGCGTGTTAGTTTTCAGATGAGTCATAATGTAACAATATTTTCTTTTTGTCTGATTCCAACTCTGCTAATTTTTTTCACTGCTTCAACACCCCAGGATTTTTAATGGCCTTCACCTGATTCAGCGTTTTCTGCTGATTTTTCTGGCTTGGTTACTTTCTCCACCTGATTCTATGTTTCCTGTTCTGATGATTTTCTAGCTCGTTCAATTTGAAGGGAAAAAAAATCTAAATGATTAAAAGTTATTAATCCCTGATTAATGCGATAACAAGTCCAAATCTGTACTACAGATCAACACCCTAGAGACCTAAGGTCTTTGTTAAAACTGGATCTTTCGTTAAATATACGTAAGATCTTGTTCGAATCAATGGGAGCAATCAACTGACTATTTATGTACTAACTAAGAGCCGTTTGCCCCAACTTTTCACCATTCTAGACCCTAGCGCGCTTCATACCTTTTAGATACTTTAAAATGTCTTGCGGCGACATCTGTTGAACTGTTTCTATGCTGAATTCAGTTCCGAGGAACTGTCTTTGTTTTTCCACATGCGCCAAAGAATACAGCCGCCCCCTTTTGGGATAATAGCTTGGTCATCAACTTGGTCATTCATAAGTTCAGAAGTTAGGCTGTCCCCCCCCCCCCCCCCCCCCCCCCAACCCCCCCCCCCCCCCCCCCCCTTGTAGCTTTGGAATCATCACTGTTCATGTTTTTTAATAATTAAATTTATTTTATTTTCTAAAATGACACCGAAAAAACTGTTGCTAACCTTGTATAGACATTCTGCCTGTTATTGGTGGTCTAAGTGAGGATACTCAATGCTTGTAAAAGCTGTTAAAAATAAAACCGCAGATCTTGGCAAAACTAGACTTGAGGATTCAGCAAACAGGATTGCTACAGTGGCAGCTTCGGTTGCCACAAAGATTTTCTAGTTAAGCGCAAGGATAATTCCAGACAATAAAATATGTAAGAAAAAAATACATTTATAAAAAAAGGCATCACTCGCAATAAGATAGGCGGCGCTGTGGTGAATGCGCTGCTTTAGCGGAAGTATTTCGCATTTAGTAAACTGACTGCGGGATGACGGCGAGAGAAAAGACATAACAAAGCTATGGACAACTAGCACTGCACAAGACGCCTATGAAAAGCAGAGACTTGAGCGCAGTATAATTTATTAATGACACACTGAAAGAACAGGGCATGCACCTTACACATTTAAAACATTTGACCAAGCAAAAAAGAATATTATCTAGTTAACAGGCAAACCGGTTCAGACATTGCCCCCACCAAAATTTCAGTGACATTGTATCAACCATCAGAAAAACAAAAGATGCATGAATCGCGGTTTATTGTCTTGTATGTCCGCTGTGTATTTTGTTGCGCATACATATTGGCTGAATAAAAAATGAACAAAATCTATATTCGCCCAATGATATGGAAGGGCATCACAGCAATACAAAAGCTAAGCGAAGCAGCGGTAATCAGTGAACAAACAGCAAGGAATGGTTATCTAGAACAAGCGATTTGGCAAATTTAATTACCTGCGCCCAAACGAATACAGAGACCGCACTTTGTGAACACAACTCCAAACGACACCCATCAAATGGATCTTCAACATATTTACCACTCTGATAGGATTAGACGAAAAAGATTTAAGTACGTCACTCACAGTCATTGACATAGCATCAAGATTCAAAGATGCGGGCCATTAACACAAAAGAGTGCCTTCTGCTTTGCCTGTTGCCATACAACAGATATATCCAACGAGCCCGCTAACTTATCCACGCATGATTTCAAGTCGATGATGGAAAGATTTAAAAGGCATGTGAATCAATTATTGTATAAAAACATAGAGCTACATTAAAAGAGGCATTCCGGGAGTTCACAGATCCCACAGGCTTTAGTTTGAAAACTTTCTTTAACAAACAGTAGCTGAAAGATTTTTCTCCTAACCAGTAATCATAGAGGCTGATTGACAATTCCCCGCAACACGAATGGGTTAGAAGACAGCCCACAGTTTGCGCGCAATGAAATAATGAAGAATTTAAAGGGCTAAGCCAGTACAAGGCAAAAAATCAAAAGAAAAAACAATAAATGTTGCGGAAGGAAGATCATCCGGCAAAACTATTACCATTTGGTTTGAAAGTAAGGTACCTTTATTTACCGGGGAAGCAGAAGGGACACTCGCAACAGGGCAACCCATCAAGTTTGGAGTGTTTGATCCGTATGAAATAAAAAGAATTGTAAAGATGAATCCGCCCGTGTATTATTTACGAGAAACTGACCACAACAAAACATCCGGCTCCTCAAAGATCTTTTGTGAAGGAAGAACTGCAGATAATCCCACCAGACACAGTTCCGCTTTAATTAATTTACGTAAATATATTTGAGTTTAAAATGGAAGCTCAGAAGGAAGCGCAGAACGAAACAAGAATGGCGAAGAAGAGACCTTGAAAATGATGGCGGGAATCATTTCATGCGTGTAATGCTATTAAGGAAACATTTCGAGGATTAATCAATGCATGCTAAATCATCCAGATCACCTAACAACTCAAACCCCCAAATTGGGAAAAAGAATATCTTGAAATAATAAAAAAAATTCGAACTCGTCAAGCAAACATGAGAAAAATTTAAATGAATTGATGAAGCTGTGATTGATCTTATAAAAAAAAGTTGATGAAAAATATAAAACCCCCTGTTTATGCGGTCCTCCAGTGCCCATTGCATATGAAAACTCTGGATTAACAAACACCCGTTTTGTGTTTGTTCTATCTAATGACTTTTTTTGTTACAACTGTTGTGTTGATCTCATGTAGATTAGATCGCAGTTTTACGTTGTCATGATGAAAAGTCTTATTGCCAAACAATGCTTCTTTGTAGTTGTCATGTGATATGTTTGACTGCACAACGCTGCGAGATATTCCCTTTGCTTTCTTAATGATTTTCTCCTGGCTCGAAATACTGTACATTTTTGACCTTAACCCCACATACTCCTTGATCACCTTTCCAGATAATTCATCCTTCATCTTTCCTAAAACCTTCTTGTTATAATTGAATGTAAAGGCGAATCTTTAGGATAATCGGACGTGTCATACCATCCCGCATGTCCTTTAGCCACTTCGATTTCCATGTCTTTATAGATGTCTTCAGTAGGAATATCTATAACAAAACTGTCTGTATCTGTGTAAAGTACTCTGGACTCAGGATACGAGGGCTTAAAGTAGTCATAAAGAAACTCTAACATCAAAAGCTTTGATAATTCTAAAACAGTAAACCCAATAAATACAGGTTTGTCTAATTTGACTTTCTTTTTTTTCATCATTATGCCAAAAAGCTGATCATGGAATCTTCTAAAGTCCTGAAATTTGGGTTTAGAAGTCAGCTTAATTGCTTCGTTCTCTCTGGTGACCAATCTAACACATCTTTACGCTTGTGCGGATTCTCCATAGTCTTACCGAAACAGCTGTTGTTCATCAGCTTGAAAAAGTCTTTTTCTGAAGCAAACTGTGGATTTAGTTCTAAGATCAGTGTTTTCATGATGTATGGTTTCATGAACTGTTCTTGATCAAAAGCAATTATACGATGAACAGCTGTCAACTTCAAACCATGTCTTAAATAAAATTGTAGAAGCCTGTAATGACAGACATAATTTTTTTTGCCTCGAAGATTAGGCACAAGTTTAGGCGGCTCTCTTGGATCCATCTTTAGGCTTTCTGCTGCTAATGGATAGTCATTATGCAGATCATGGAGTTCCTGAGGATATTCTAAGTCAACTTCTAGAATATAGCCCTGATGTCGATCAGCGTTAAACTGCCCAACCACTTTAATGCCTTTTGAATATTATTCGGATCGCCGCCTGTGTACATTTTAAAGTTGCGTAACGGAAGTGATTGCGCCATAGCCCAACCATACAGATTGTTTGCATCTAAATACATAAGATAGTTAGACTTTTTACTCGAATCATAGTCGTCCAAGTATTTGTTGTTTGCTTTACAGTAATGATGTGACGCCATACTAATTCCCCCACGCAATCCGTTTTTCATCATCTGAATCATTGGTAAATCCGACAATAAATCAATCTGTACTCCATTTAAACTTAAGAAAGCGTCCCAACTCATCCCGGGCGCAGAAATGTAATGCGCAGGATCCAGGCTGTAATGTTTCATGCAGGTCTTTCTATAATTTTCAAAGAACGTCTGCCAACAAACATAAATCAGCCATTAAGTAGGAGTCATGATAGTCTCCCATCGTTTTACACTCTAACTTCTGCCACGCATCTTGAGCATGTTGGTAATCAGAATCACTAATGTCCTTTCCTCTGAGACTAAAAAAAGAACGCGCCTTTAGGGGGGAAATGTGTCTTCGTCAAACCTTTCCCAACTGTTCTGTACTCATAAGGGTAAACGCCCTTTCTAACAAGAGTTGGGTCAAAATATTCTTCCGTTATTGGACAGGACTTTAAGGACAATAGCCAGTGACTCTAATGAACCCATCAGTGCTGCATAGAGTCATAAAAAGACAGTTATTCAGATAAAGCAAAG
>CM031622.1:57802670-57818526 GCA_018398815.1 Conus ventricosus | reverse complement strand
GATATAGTTAAACTGATACTCCTCTCTGCGTTTTTGCGGCGTAATGCAGCCTTGCAAGAACACACCACATAAAACATTTGTTGTCTGAATTCTTTATGTTTAGAACTGCTCTTTTTCGCTACAACTCTCGAGGCAGTGGAATGTAAGACTTGCCTAACAATCGGTGCATACTTAGACTGTTTTAATCTGATCTCTAAAACTCGCCCTCTGACCAACCAGAGCCTCTCATTTTGGCTTCTTCAGCGGCAGCGTCAAACTGTGTAAGCAGTTCGTCTGCCCAACCGGGTGTTAAGTCGTTATGAGAAAGAATAGTCTGTTGTTTAGTTGAGACCCAAACTTCTAGATTTTCTTCATTTATTGTTACATAGTCGATTAAAACAGCTAACATTACTTTAACTGGCGGGTCTATTGTTAGTTTGCCTGGAACTTGAGAAATAGCATGTACAACGCTTGCCCGCACGTTTGTGGATCAATGACTTCTAGATCAATATCATTAGTGCTCTTGATAAATTTCTTGCATTCCTTCAAAAAATTCGTCTTGCCTTCATATATCTTAGCCATGTTGAGCTTCTTTTCTAACTCAAAATATTTATTTAAATTAAAAAAAAATAATTAATCAGAATCAATATCAACGGTCTTTTTGCGCTTGGACTCATAAACTAAAGTATAAACACCCTTCGGTGTTGTTACTGTGAGCTGTTTAGAACAGAGTTTAATGTCTCGTTTACTTTTTTTAAGCATTCCTTTTTTATCTGCTCGGGGTCTGGCTGTTGAGAAAAACTTGTCCTCGCCTTTCTTTGAAGATCAAACTTTTGTCTTTTGTAGTCATCAAAATCGGCCTGTAAACGATTAAATTCTTCATCCGTGATGTTTGAGTCAGCTAGTGCTTTATTTATTATCAGCTTGAAGAACTAAGTTTAGCTGTTATTAGTTGAACCATAGCTGTGTGCTTTTGGAGTTTAGTTTTTAATTTTTTGCCAGCCGCACTTACAGCTAATGAACACAGACCGAGAGCTAAAGACAAACCTCCTAGAGGTAAAGCTGCGGGTGCGCCTATGCCCGTTGCTAAGAGACCAACACTTGTTCCTGCTGATAGAGCACTTATAGTCGATGCTCCAGTATTAACATATGTAACAGCATTAAAGGCAGCAGAATACCTTCGTTTGGTTTTGCTGTATTTTGAAAGGTCTTGCTCTAGTTTTTGTTGCATTTGTGTAATGTTTGTTAATCTAAAGGTTTTTATGTCGGAGGTTTCTACTATCTCTTCTCTTGGCGACTCTGGCGCTGTAGGTACTTTTGGATAAATCTCAACAGACATGCTTTTTATAAAATAAAAAATAATTTAGTATTGTATACTTTCTAATCTGGTATCTTCAATATTCAGCCGCGCATCATATATTAAAAACAAATGTACATTGAGTGGTTTATCGGCTTCTTCTTCTTTATCAATTTGAATGTTTATTACGTCTCTAACAGTTCTCCCACTTCCATGCAACTGGTTATCCTCTGTTGACCTTAGGTCAATCCATAAACCGTATTTTGTTGTTAAATAATCATCAAGTCTTACACTGTGAAGGTGTAGATCTTTAGACACAAGGTCAACTGTTGGATTTCTACACCTCCCCACCTCCAAACAGTTTTCTTATTTCATCAAAATGCTGATAAGGTTTAAGCCCGCTAGCATAGATTTGGTTAGGACTACCCTCAATCGAACATTGCACTTTCGTTATTTTAGGATTAAAAAACTTTTCACTTGCTCTTTCGAACGGTTCTTCATCTTCACACAGCAATAAAATACCTTTAAGCGATCTTGCTGCGACGCTAAAACTAAAATTCCATATAGTGTCTGCCCTGCTTCTGGGATATGTTGTATGATGACGCACGTTTCGTAATATATTGCTAATTTGGTCTTATATTGATCCCCAATCAGCCTCGCTAAGTCAGGGTTGCTAACAACATCAAACTCTAACGAGATGTCAGAAATGCTGTACTTTGCTTCGGCGTCTGTTGATTTGATAACACGTTTGTATTCATTAAAAGTTAGTTCATATGACAATCTGTCTTTTAATGCTCCTTGAAATTTATGGGCATGCGTTTTTTAACAACTCAAAATCTAGGGGAATGGAAAAGCGATTACCATACGCATAACTTACAGCTAAAGCCTTTTTGCTGCTTTTAGCACCTGAGGCGAGTTCGGCGCCTATTCTAAGTTTTAGTGCTTCTTCATTGCCGATTCCTTGAAACGCAAGATCTTCCCTTTCATTCGCGGTTAGCCATAGATCAGAATAGGTTAAAAATATGTCTGCATTGTTTAAAGAAAATACTTCTTGCCCCTCAAGTTTTACAGAAATTTTCTTAACAATTGCCCGTCCCAAATTCTGACAACTGTTTCTGGTTTGGTCTGTTGTTGAAGCGAGTTTCATTTTAAAAGTAAGCCGTGCAGAGCCTGCACAATCAAATCATCCGCTCCTGGGTCTGGAAATCTAACAGTAAGAATTTGATCTGCATCAATAGTAGATGGATTATTTGGAACAGTATATTCCGTTTATTTCCCTGCACGCCAAGGGGTTCTTTCAGCTTTCTATACGGGTCAAGAATCGAGCCATATGCTTGTGACATTTTTTTTATAAACAAAATAAAAAGTTAATTATTTAAAAACATGGCAGGAATTGAAGGCGAAGAAGATTATGATGTTTTTGATCCTGGAGACGACATGAGTGAAATGATCCCTTTGACACAGCATCGCTCAGCGCTCTCAATTGCGGCGTGAATTAACAGAAAGTACGGTCGGAGCATTTTACAAAAGTTTAGGCCAAGAACCTCCCGAATTTATAGACCCAAATGATTTTGAATTAGAAGATGGTCATTTGTTTGTAAAGAGCGATCAAGGAGAATCTGTTCGGCTTACAACTAAACCAGACCCATCAAAGTTTTTAGCCAAGAGTACAATTATACAAAGACTCAGTGTGAAAAAATCAAAATCGCCTTGGCATTGCTAGACCAAAATTAGATAGGGATGCAGTTTGCTAAACTTCAAAACACACTGCAAGAACTCCCGACAGATAACCAAATGCAAAACATGGAACTTAAAGAATTAAATCAATCAGCAGGTGATTAATAAATGTAATAGAGCAGAATCCAGTTTTTCAGAAGAAACAGCGTTAAAGACTATACACGACCCGCCGCTACCCATGCGAGAATAGAGGCCCTTGATCATGCTTTAAGAAGGATCAGAGGCGAATTAACAAACAATTTAGCAAAACTAGGTGAACTAGATGAGCATATAAAAAGAGAAAAAGAAAAACTCGTTGAGGCTGACGACCGCATCGTGGGGCCTGATATTAAAAAGAAAGAATAAGACAAAGACTAAAGATCTTGAACAAGAAGATCAGCAAGACTAGAAGTGCTGACTACAAAACCGAGACCAATTACGAAATCAAGTAAATAGAATAAGAGAAACTATCGAAAAAATTTTATATGAAGACACAACACTAGCAGAACGAATACGAACACTGTTTAGAGAGCAGGGAGTCACATTAGTAAGCGTTATAACAGCTTTAGGATTTGCAATAAGTACACTGTGATGGCTATTACAGGCGGCGGTGGTCAAAGTTCATTACCTCCGCCGCCATCGCCTCCGCCTGATAAATCATGGTAAAAAAACAGCTTGATCATCTTGCGAATTTATTAAAAAAATTAGCTGGTAAAGCCGTGGATGCTTTACCAGGAATATTGGGGAGTATTGTCACGGGCTTTTGTCTACTGCAAGCAAAGTAGTTGGCTTTATGGCCGAGCACTTATGGACATTAGTTCTCTTAATAGTTGGGTTAATTTTTAGTAAGATAAAGACCAAGTAATCCTAGGCCAGTTAATCCAAGAACAAGCGCTGTCTTTTCATATTCATGGTCATCGCGAACAGAGTCTGCGAGCTTTGCTGAGTCTTCAATGACTTTGGGGGTTTGGACTTCGGGAATTAGATGACTTAATCTTGGGCGTTCTTTTATTGTTTGTAATATTACTGGGTCAGAATTTATGTCGTTTTTTCCCAACCTTCTGTTCATTGCCTGCTATAAGAATTTCATTATTATAGTTTATTATTGTACCTATCTGGAGTCTGAGGTCAGAAGGCAGCATGTATAAACCAGTGCCAACAGCAAAGTCTACTTTCGATCTTGCGTATTGTAAAACATGTTGGTACCTTTGAATACTTGAAGGTAAATCAACTGTAGAATTAATGGCGTCCTCTAAATTTGCTAAGTATTGTTTTTTGCGCGTCAAAGCCAGTAGAAGGATCAGTATGCTTGATCTTGCCTGTGCTTGCGCCCCTAGCAAACACCAAACGTAAGTACGAATAGAGTCGTTTTTTTCGTTCTATTCCCGCCCTAGTTAGGCCCTTAGAAGTGTCTAAGATAAATGTTTTCCATGCTGTTTTATGCTCTTGCTGTAGGGACCCAGGCTGAACAGTTTTGCCTGAAAAGAAAGTTTTGAAAGGAGGATGCCAGTCATAGTTATACTTTCTGTGCGTGCCCCGAAAATAAAGGTCGCCTAGGCCATGATTATGATCCAACTTTTGTCTAAAGCCTGTCTTGATGTTAATATTGAATTCGTTACAGATCCTTTTAAAAGCCTTCATGTCTATTATGTTTGCTGAGTGGATTAAACGGTTTGTCATTTGGTAATGGAGCTTGCAATTCAGTCAAAATACGTCTGAAGGTGTAATAGAAATGAAATCTATACACTGACCTAACCAAAGGATCATGGTGATTTAAATGATCAGCATACGCCACTCCACACCCAGTTCATGCGCAAAACACAGCAAAGTTTTAACTGGTTCTGATAAAACTGCATCGGATACTAAACCACGCTTTCTTGATGTGGTCGTTTTCAATAGGGGGGTTAAGATATCTGCTTAAAAGGAGTACTCACCTTTTATGAAAAGAGGCAGTCTGGGTCACAGCAAAGTCAAGAGTATCAGTTGCTATATTTTTAAGATTGTAGTGTGGCCCAACAGAATATTTTGCATCAGTATATTTGAATGCACTCATTTTTATTTCGTTCAAAAAATGTTTGTAACATAACAACCCAAGACCGCCCTTCGTTTTAGAACATGCTATTGATAACAATTGCGGGGCCAAAACGGTCGCACTCCATGAAATATTCTACAAAGTCGTATGGTTTAATATAAGTGAATCAAA
This sequence comes from Conus ventricosus, assembly GCA_018398815.1. NCBI lineage: Eukaryota > Metazoa > Mollusca > Gastropoda > Neogastropoda > Conidae > Conus > Conus ventricosus. The sequence continues at coordinate 57,813,331 of CM031622.1, read as the reverse complement.
GAAGAATAATAAGATTAAAAAAATTGACAAAACAGGGACCAAAGTTAGCCAGTTAACAATAGATGATGGTTATTACGGGTTTTGCTCACTAAAAGAAGCAATGAGTAACTTCGACATTACTCTCAAACTTAACAATGCGAATCTAAAAACAATGTTAACATTCAAGCCTGAAGAAGAAGTAGGTTACTATTTTGATAAAGAACTAGCTAAAATGTTAGGCTTTATAGATTATAGATTTAGAGTTACACCAACCCAAACTACTTATGAGGGGGAAAGTCCGCTCGATCTTGCATTACATTCATTACTCTATGTTCATTTGGATGAGCTAAGCACTGATGAAAACTTATATGATGGAAGGCCCTCAACTGTTTTAAGAGCTCTTCCGTCAGGAAAAGCTGCACATTGCGATTATGAAATTATACAATTCCCTAATTTACAGTTTAAAAGATTAGTTTGTGGGAGGGTCGGATCATTTAATATAAAAATCAAAGACAAAAGCGGGGAAAGTTGTAAAATGTGATAACCTGCACATTGTTTTGGAAATAAAATAATACGTTACTAAAAAATAATGTCACGTGGGCCAGAAGAACCAGGAGTTACATTAGCGCCTGTAAGGTGTATAACTTTAGAATTAAAGACCTTGCAGACGTTGCGGACTTTGAACAGAATGGTGAGATAGGCGCTTTGTATGGTTTTGAGTACACTAAAGATGGTGATTATAAACGCAAAGAGGTGGCGACAACAAAAAGTTTCCTAAACTAGAACAGCTGCGCAATCTAGAAGCAAATAATGTTGGTCAGTATGAATATAAAATAGTTCGAAAACCTGACCTCAAATGGCACTTAGAACCATATTTGAATGGGACATAAAATTTGAATTCATAAGCCCATTTACATATTTTAGCCGTCAAAAAAGTTTCAGAAAAGCATTCAACTCTGGCCCTTTACATGTAAGTCTTATGCCAGATGACAATAGTCGGAAAGAGATTGAAATAAAGCCGTATGGGAAAAAACAGTACATCCTCCACAGAAGAGAAGCGGTTTTAAAAGATGCTCTAAAAAATTTACAGTTCATGCCTCAATGAAATAATGGGGACGCGTTCACAATAATATTTGAAATTTCTGTCTTAAAAGAAAAGGGAGAGGGATGGGTTGTGGCGTTAGTGACGTCCTTTTTAAAGGAATTCAAATTAGCTGGCAAAACTTAGCGTTGACAGTCTTAAAGTTACTGTCGTCATTTTTCCCAAAAATGGTGAGGATATTAAGGTATAACAACAAGCAAAAAAATCAATTTTAGCCCTAAATAGAAACAATCTTACAGCACTAAATTGGATTAATCTTACACTTTAAACCCTTTATAGGATTTATTATACTGAACAAGTTTTGGACAGAGAGCATGATAAAAACAATAACTGGATTAGATTAAATTCTAGTATAAAACTGGAGCAGTTAAACTTTATGACAAAAACCCCTCATTGTTCATTGATTTGTGACAGACGGGTTGTGGAAAAACAATAATTTGTCCTCGACCTATTACAAACAGTTTATCGCTATAATTTTTTAATCATATTGTGATTTTCTGCCCAACACTTAAATGGAACAAAGCAATCAAGATAGAAGTTTATAGGACAGATGATACATATATTTAAATTAATCCTAGCAATAAACTGAGTGAGTGTTTAGAACAGTTTTATAGACGTTTTAAGGAACGCAGACACTATTATTATAGATGACTGTTCGGCAGAAAGGGGACATAGTTAAAAAGAGAAACACTTTGTCGAAACTAGCTTTCAGCGGAAGACATGCTGGATAAGTGTGTGGATTTTATGCCAGAAATATAACTCGGTTTTAAAAGACTTTAGAAACAGTTAAAGACTGTAGTTCTATTTTACATGAAAGACAGAGATGCATTTGATGAATGTTTGCGTGAAATGATGTTATTTAAAACGACCAAGAAAACATAGGATTAAACAAAAACTAAAATCTGAAAAGTTTAGTAAATTAGTATTAAAAACGGATAACCCTGCACAGTAAAGTTGTTTGTAGATAATCGTTATTTTTTGGTTATTGACGTCTTACTTGTCAAAGAACAGTAATATGCGCTTGCGTGTGTGTGTGTGTGTGTGTGTGTGTGTCTGTCGCCCGCCTCTCTGTTGTCTGTCTGTTCTCCTCTGTCTCTCTCTTCTCTGTCTATCTGTCTGTCTGCCGGTGATTCTCTCTCTCTCTCTTCCGCCAGGAAAAGGCGGCTTTTAGGCCACTTTGCCCAAAAACTCGGTGGTGAAGCAAGTGAGCCAGAATCGGTGTTTCTCGTTTTTCTATAGGAGAAATGTTGAAAATGGGCACAATTTTTATTTTTAGTATCACAGGTCAAAGGTCATCAAAAAGTGTATGTTCTGAAATTACCTTTGAAAATGTATTTTAAAAATGTGGTGTATTCTGAACATTTTGATATATTACACATGAAATTTGGTCCATATTTACAGTTTTTAAGCATTTTAATATTGTTGCATAACTATACTGACTTCCATAAAAAACGCGAAACAAAACAAGCTAAAGGTTGGGGGTGAATTTTATTGGTCACAATTGTGCAGAGTGGAAGCGAGAATTCAACGTGATTTGATTCATTACACCGGTAATGTGTGAAAATGTCATCAGCAATATGTCTTTTGTGTGGAAAATCCAAGGTCACGTGACAAACCAGCTTGAAGTCCTAATACGTGTGTGGCCACCATTTGCGTTGACAACTGCTTGACACCTGCAGCTCATTGAGTGGACCAGGTGGTTGATGCGTCCCCTTGGCACACCAGCCCACACATGGACGATGGCCTGGTGAAGGTGAGCCGCTGTTGCTGGTCATGGACGCAGGAGGTCCAACCATCTGCCAAGTTCATCCCAAAAATGTTCTATTGGGTTTAAATCGGGACTGAGGGCTGGCCAGGGCAGCTCATTGACGTTGTTATGCTGAAGAAATTGCTGGGTGGCCCTGGCGGTGTGTGGTCTTGCATTGTCCTGTTGGAATGTCCAGTTTGGGTGTTGCGCAAAAAAAGGAACGACATGGGGTCTGAGCACCTGGTTGATGTAGCGCTGTGCATTGACACCCTGTCCGTGACCAGGACCAATGTTCTGAAAGATGACTGGTCCTATGGCGTGGTTAATGCCAATTGCACCCCATATCATAACGTTCGGGCCTCCCCAGGGGTTCCGCTCTACCACACAGGAGTCAGCATAGCGTTCACCAGGTCGACGCCATAATCTGATACGACCGTCAGCCATGTCAATACAAAAACGGCTCTCATCTGAGAACAGTATGCGTCCCCACTGCTGCCTGCGCCAGTTGATTCGGGCTTGTGCCCACTGCAGCCTGTCCTGCCGGTGTCTTGGTGTCAGTACCGGACCTCTGTGAGGACGCCTACACGCAAGCCCGTTCTCCTGAAGATGCCGCCGCATAGTGTTGAGGCTGATTCGTTGCTGGAGATTCCCAGGCACCTGTCGAGCAGTGTTAGCGGCTGTTTGCCGCCTGTCCCGCAGATGGGTTCGAACAAGATGGCGATCCTGTCTTGGTGTGGTGACCCAAGGACGGCCTGGCCGGGCACGATCATCAGTGGTACCAGTGACTCGCATGCGGTGCTGCAGACGATAGATGGTTGAGATGTGGACGTTAAAGATGTTGGCGACCTGCCTGGCATCCACACCAGCCTCCAGATGGCCTAGGGCACGATTGCGTTCCTCTGCTCGTAGTCTTGGCATCTCTGTAGCGCTCAGACGGCGAGTCGTTACCTGAACCTTGTAGCGCGGCTTTATAAAGGCTGCATGCCTGCGTACTTGTCGCTGGTTAACTTTGCTCTGCATGGTGTGCACGTGCCTCACATGCAGCAACCAGTTTGCCATTTTTGTTGACCCTCCAATGCCGGGAATGATGTGTTGCTCACACAATTTTTTCACTGCACGCGAGTCTTGGACCCAAACAACTTGCCACAATGGTTCAATATTGTATATTCACCCCTTTTCACCCGAAAAATAGGCTTTCAAATTTTCGCGTTTTTTATGGAAGTCAGTATATGATTAAAAAAAAGCAAAAATCTCAAAACTGTTCAGAGTTAAAGGAGACAGAAAGTCGTGAATTTCGTGGAATTCATGGTGTATTCTAAAACAACATTTAACTGCAATCATATCTGAAACACTTATTTAAATCTACAACTTGTGCATTGAAAGATGTCACTATCAAATCAACAAATTTCAAAGACGCAAAAGTCATGTCCATCTGCAACTGTGATGACAATCATGAACCAACCAGTTTCAGACCAACATCTGTATTGCCAGTATTATCCAAATAATTAGAAACGCATATACTTAGCACTTTTTTGATCATCTCGTTCACCAACTAATCTACTGAGTGCTCGTCTGGTATCAGGAATAATAATTCATGTCATACTGTTCTGACAAATTTGGTACGGTCAGTGGCACATGAATTCAAACGAAACTATATTTTGTGAGCAATAGGATATGCGTTTATTTTTCAAATACTTTTGACATCAAAGGCCACACGTTATTGTGCGGAAAATTATCAACGTATGGAATAAAAGGAAATGCACTCCATCCGATTTTATCATTCCCAGACAGCCATCAAGTTGTCTCTTACTTCTTCAACAACCAAGATATAAACCGTCAGATACAGAGTACTCAAAGACTCACTGTTAGGTCCTCACTTTTGTATGAATCCTGTGAATGTTCGTTCATTCTTTGTGGTTTAATGTATAAGTCGACGAGAGGTAGCAAAGACAGTTGCAGATCGTTGGAGAACTGTTATAGGTCTCTGAGGGCCAGATAATTTTGTTCATGCAAAATATTTGTGTATGTGGCACTGTCAGTTTGAAGCAAAGAAATGTTTTTCGTCTATGAGGAACTGATGATTTAAATTCGAAAGCATGAACGTTTAAATATTATATAAGAAAAATCACAAATAATTTGTATGTAACCAGTCTAGCTGTAATTGAAAAGGGAAACTCTCTCTTTCGTTTGTCTGATTGGTTGTTTTGTTGACTTTGCTTGAGCAGGAATCTGACACAACAACAACAACAACAACAACAGCAACACACACACACACACACATGCATACATATAAATGCATACACTTCATCGCTTAAATCTGGTTACTTTGTCTCAAAGTAGTAATAAATGGAAGATACCCATTCTATAAAATCATATGTGGAAACACGGGGGACAGCAAGCCAGAATCAACACACACACACACACACACACACACACACACACACACACACACACACACACACACACACACACACACACACACACACACACACACACACACACTCACAGAGGGAGAGAGAAGGAGAGCGAGTTACTTAAAATCTTCCGTTCTGGAGGTGGTCAAGCCCACGTAGACTTCACGAGCTCTGTTTCGAGACCACACCACTTCTTTGACGGCCGCCATCTCCCTGTGGACATTAAAACTGGCCAGATAGCCGCCCTGAGAGCTGCACATTGCTTTCGCCTCCATGTAACTCAGTGGCTCAGCTGGCTGTGCAAGGAGATAGCAGTGACCCTCCACAAGGAACCGGCCATGCTCGCACAACTCATGGTGACATTGGTTTTCATCTTGAGCCCAGTCACATTCCACCATCAGGTTGCAGGAGAGATGGGGCTGAAAGTCAGTCCAGGAAGATGTGGAACAGTTCCACTTGTTGTCAGACAGTTCCTGGGGTGTGGAAAATGGCTGTGTCGTACAATGTCACACACACACACACACACACACACACACACACACACACACACACACACACACACACACACACGCGCGCGCGCGCGCGCGCGCACGCACGCACGCACGCACGCACGCACGCACGCACGCACGCACGCACGCACTCACGCATGCATGCGCCCGCGCACACACACACACACACACAACACACACACATACGCACGCAGGCACGCACGCACGCACGCACGCACGCACTCACGCATGCGCGCGCGCGCACGCACACACACACACACACACACACACACACACACACACACACACACACACACACACACACACACACACCACGCACGCACGCACGCACGCACGCACGCACGCACGCACGCAACACACACACACACACACACACACACACACACACACACACACACACACACACACGCACGCGCGCGCGCGCGCGACATTGCATTATTCAAGATTCAAACAAGATATTAGCACTTGCGTTTGTTTCAAATTTCATCCTTCTCAAAGCATAACTAGTAAGAGACTTGTAAGAAATGTAGCACATCAACTATTATCTGCTAAATTTAGGGCAGATGATAAGGATAGATAGACAGATGGATACAAACATACGCACATATATGCATACATAGGTAGCTGGCCAGATACATAGAGAGATAAAGACAGAGAGATAAATGTCATATGTGGAATTTTGCGGACTTGTAGATCAACTCTTATTTAAGATAAGATAGGATAATGTTGCTTACAGCCCAGCGGACCACAAAGGGCCACATCAGGGCTGCACCACTTTACAATCAACTCACAAGTCATTCATTCACACAATTCTTTAAAATACATCGAAAAACCCACCCGAAAGTTTGTTAAAAATCTTTCCACCGTAAAAACTCAGATCCGATGAAAAATGTTAATCTCTTTCAAGAACTCAAAGATCGCGTCTCTGAACAAGGTTTTCATGGATTCTGCTGTAAAATGTTTGTGTCTAACATCATGCAAGTTCCAACACTCTAAAAGAACATGCTTCATTGTGAGTGGCACATGACATGGAATGCACCATGGAGAGTTGCTTTCAGGCCTTTGGTGGCTAATCTACACCTACACCACTTCGCTGCAGGCTTACAGGGCGATTAACTAATACTGATGTTACAGATTCTAATGTATTGTTAGACAAACCACAAATCCTGAGTTTCCTGTGGAGAAGTGCGTGGTCTGTGACAACAAAAGCTTTGGCGAAATCTTCTCTGAGGACACCAATTAAATATTTACACACACACACACACACACACACACACACACACACACACACACACACACACACACACACACACACACACACACACACACACACACACACCTGTCTAAAATCACTTGAGGGTGAACAGACGTTAAACTAAAGAACTAACACACACACACACACACACACACACACACACACACACACACACACACACACACACACACACACACACACACACACACACACAAAATCTGTAAATACGTATGAATGTGCCATACAGGGGCATCTGGTCTCTGAACTTTTCCTGGAGTTGGCAAAGGGAGAAGATCTCTCTGCTCTAAAGCCACATTGTGATTCCGGGTACATATGCTCGGCCAGCTTCTGCAGGCGGATCATGAGCACCCGAGCGTAGACTTTGCTGACGATGCTAAGAAGAGAGATGCCACTGTAGTTATTGCAGTCCATCCTCTCGCCCTTGTTTTTGTACAGGGTGACAATCTTGGCATCCCTCATGTCCTGTGGTGCAGCTCCCTCATTCCAGCACTGACAGAGGACTGCGTGCAAAGGGTGCAGAAGGGTTGTCTTGCAGTGTTCGATGAGGCCTTGAGGAATGTCGTCACTGCCAGGTTGTCAATGGCCTTGCTGAGTTCTCCACGGTTGGCTCTACATAAAGCTCTTCCATAACTGGCATGCACTTGATGACATCAGGGGCTGAGGTGAGCGTTCTCTCTGGAGTAGAGGTCAGAGTAGTGCCCCACCCATCTCTCCATCTGCTGGCTGGGGTGATTGATTACTTCCCCAGTAGAGGATTAGAGGGGAGCCGTCTTGCTCTGCATTGGTACCAGTATCTTTTTGGTATCGTCATACATCCCTCTGATGTTGCCTCTAGCAGCAGCTGTCTGTATCTCTTTGCTGACTCAGTCCAGCGCCTGGCATTAAGCTTAACCTTGCTCCTGGCAACCCTGAAGATCTGCAGGTTCTTCTCGTTGGGTGACGACTGCTTGTACTCAATAAGTGTGGTGTGCCTGGCATCAACAATGGGAGCCATCTCTACTGACTTGGCCTCAAACCAGTCATGAGACTTCGACGTTTTATTTCCAAAGGTAGCCAGGGCAGTGTGGTGCATGGTGTCACGTAAAGTTTTCCTTCTCTCTGTGGCAGTCCCGGGCAGCAATGCATCATATTCTTTTTCAAAGGCTTCTGTGAAGTGTTCCACAAGATCTGTCTGAGACATCCTATTGACGTAAACATGGAAGTTCCCTTTTTCTTTGAGCAGTGGAACTTCTTCGGTTGCAGCCTGATCCTGCAGCATACTAGGAGTGGTCTGTGTCACATTCTGAGCTATGGTAAGAGTGAGTGTGGTGAAGGTTTTTGATAGCGGAGCGTCTAACCAGGATCAGATCCAGTTGGCGCCAATGCTTTGATCGCAAGTGTTTCGAGGAGACTTTGTGTTGAGGCTTTGTCTTGAAGGAGTCAGTGGTGCACAGTTCGTGGCAGACGCAAAACTCGAGCAGTCGCTGTCCGTTCTCATTCATTTTCCCCACTCCAAAAGAGCCAAGGCGAGAGGGTCACGAATCGTTGTCGACACCCACTCTGGCATTGAAGTCGCCCAGAAGAACAAGTTGTTCTGTGCCGGGATAGTTCCTTGTGGTAGATGCAAACTTTTCATAGAACTCATCCTTGGCATCTGATGTTGATGCGGCGAGTCAGGAGTCGCTCTGAGCCACTGCTGCCTGGTTCTATCATTCTCAACAGACTGTTGTTTACTGAAAAACTAACTCCATACACTCTTGGGGCATCAGAGCTCTTTTCTTGCCAGAAGAAGGTGCAGTCCCTCTCCTTCAGTGTGTCTGTGTCAGCCAGCCATGTTTCCTGCAGGGTGGCGATGTCCACATTCAATCCCTTTAGTTTGTTGTTTATGACAGCTGTTTTTCTAGCGTCGCTGATATCGTGAAGGTCTTGAGAGAGCCCAGGCATCATTGTCCAGACATTCCAACATCCTAGTTTTAGCACTGATCCCTTTCTTGAAGTGTTCTTGTTGCCTGGTGCTGTAGTTTACGGCCTGCTTGTTGGATGTTCTAATCGCCATGCACCCAATGAAGAAGGTAGGTTGTAGCGGGACAGCACCTTACTGGCTGGGGGCTGCTCAGCTTAGGCGGGCGGTAGCTGTCCAGTGAGACGCGAAGATCTCTCCCACCTTCGGAAACAACCCCTGGCTTCGCGCTCTACGCCAGTTGAGCGCTGAATTAAAACCAGTATCTGTTGCTTCCTGTGTTGTGTCGACGCGAGTGGCGAAGTTGAAGTGTCCTCTCCAGGTCGTCGGTGCGAGTGAGTGTTTGTAGATGGATGGACAGATATAAGCCTGGGCTTTGTAATATGAAAGACAGGCTGTTGTCCATGCAGCTTGTCCCCCCCCCCCCCTCCCCTCCACCTTGCTGACGGATCCAAAGGAACAGCAGGGCTCTTACAGTTTGGGGCCCACGCAGTCGCAGGAGTTGACTGAAGGTGACAAAATTCGCCACACAACTGCCTTGGAGGCTCCACTCCACATTGCTTTTGTCAGGGTTTACTCCCTTAGCTTAGCTAGATGGCAGTGGATAGCTCTCAAGAGCTGGAGCCCTTTGATTGATCTTTTATCTATTTCTATTAGGATGTCCAGCCACCCTCCTTACCATCCTAGAACGGGTTGGGGTGCCGGTTTAGTCGCCGACAATCCGACCCTCTGTTTCTTTGTTGCTTGTCGTTTTTTTTTGTCCAAAAGTAAGACATGAACTGTATATGTTCAGTTGTATTCAGCATTGATGCTGCATTTAGTATGTATTCTGGAAGTTTAATTCGTTTGTACTGATGTGTGTGATTTAATGGTTCAGGGGCTCATGATGGTTATTGACAGTAATTTGCTCAGGTTGAAAAGTATGCCTAGATGGGTATTTTAGCACTGTCAGCAGCTAGTCTTGCAATTCCATTTGCTGTTGTCTCAATCTAAAGAAAAAGTTCCCCTTCACCCTCCTTTTCCCTATTTTCTCCTCAGTCCCTGCAGTCTTCTTGGAGGCTTAACAGAACACTCACCATTACTGTGACTTTATAGTCGACCTAAGGGAATTGCTTGGGTTCTTGGCATTAGCGGCAATTTGAAGTTTCTGACTTTTTCCCTTGAGGTGGGAATTACAGTGTAAGAAACAAACATGGATTCCATAAACAAAGATGGAAATTTTGAAGATGGTAGTTGAAAGAACTGGTATATTATTTGATTTTGCAAATAATAAAGCAAGGATTTCTGTTGTCGGTTGCGCAAGACCAGATTAAAATTATTTCTGATCTCCTCCTGAGCTACACTCCGTTCTTCCAGTTCTGCTGTTCTTCTGCTACTTGACTTTTTAAGGTACCCTCTACCAGAACTAAGGCTTACAGGCAATGATCTTTTTCTCTCCAAGCCCAAATGATTTTGAACAGACTCGCAGGCAACCTCTGTTACTTTGATTCCCTTGCCTCTTTGAAATCTGGAAACCTGGCCTTAAAACTCATCTCTTTTCTTTGTGATAGGTCTGGTTGTGGTTGGCCATTCATATACAATGTACTTTTGCATATGTATGATATGTTTGATTATTGTGCATGTATAATATGTTTGATTATTGTGCATGTATAATATGTTTGATTATTGTGCATGTATAATATGTTTGATTATTGT
>CM031622.1:57757670-57790170 GCA_018398815.1 Conus ventricosus | reverse complement strand
ATAGAAAATTCTTTTGCATTTAGTCCACCTGTTCTTAATTTAAGTCACCATAGATGATCAATGGACAATCACCAACTTCTTCAAAAGAATCAATTATGCATTGTTCTAGAAGTGAAACACCATTATCTATTTCAGTATTTGTATAATAGATACTGTTCGCTGGAGGCACAGAAATTCCAACCAGAAGCACATAAAGGTCTGGAGGTTTAAGCTGAAGTACTATAGTATGATCATAGTCAACTGTAATTTATTTAACCATATAAGCATAAGTCTTCCTTACAAGAAATGCAATCCCACCTGACGTGCGTGCTGTAGCAGCATCAGTTAATCGTATACAAGGACAGAGAAAAACTTTATAGTCAGGAAAAAGAAAAGAGGGAAATATTCTTGGTAACGTTTCCATTAGAACAAGAAAATCAAACCGAGAAATATAATTTATAAACAAAGACTGTGTCAGGGTCACTGACATTGCTACTTGAGCCCGTACATGTATGTACTATGTTACAGATAGATCTGTTGGAGGCGACTCATGTTTGAACTTGTGCATGTGCGGACTGATCATGTTCCATGTCAGCGTATCTTGCGTGGTTCGCATCAGAGTCAATATTTCCTCTATATATGTGCTAGGGTGAGCGGGCGAACATTTCCGCTCACGTCGCATGCGTGTGTGTGCGTCAGTGGATATCTGTGTGACAGCACAGCTTGGGAGAGGGTAGGGAGGTATCTTGAACTTTTTAGTGTTTTGTCCGTGGAAGTGGGGAAATTGGGTCATGCATCATGTGAGTTGCCCAATCATAGTTAACCTTACGTTGAATTATCCAATCACAGCCAAGTTTACTGTAAAGCAGGCTGAAGGTTAGGTGAACTGTCGCTCAATGTTTTTTGCAGCTGTTTTCCAGAGTGGAAGTCTCTGACGTTGTGTGTGTCGATTCTATGTTGGAAGTCCTGGTGAATCCTTTTAGAAACCTTGTGTTCAGGGTTCGGGCTTAAGGATTAGCGGAGCTGCCTTGAGTCTAGAGGGGACTGATTCTGTGTTTCTGTGTAATTGTATTCTTCTCGCTGTTGGAGGTACAGTAGAAGGACTGTCGTTACTGTAATTTGTGAAGACATGGTTGCTGCATTTGTGTTGAACTGTAACCGGTGTTTCCGAGACCCTGATGTGATGAAGACTTGGTTGCTGCGTTCTTGTTGAACTGTAACGTGTGTACCTGAAACCTTGGTGGGTGAAGACTTGGTTGCTGTGGTTGGGTGCTGTAGACGTGCTGGTCTGGGGATGGCCTTGGTGGCGCTGGACAACCCATCTCGGAGTTGGGCCGGACACGTGTTGGTTCAAGATATCTCCCTGTAATCCTGCCTTAGCTGGTGCCTGTAATCCTGCCTTAGCTGGTGACGGGATCCCTGTGCGAGGAGCAACAGAGCGTGGGCTACTCTTCCTGTTGCTGTGACAGTCCGAGTGGTACATGTGAATGTTGACGACAAACAGGGGCTGTTTTGAGGTAACAGCATTGAACATTATTTCCAGGATCAAGGAAATGAGCCGTCGTTCATCGGTCGTGGAGTGGACTACCCATGTGTGAAAGACACTAGCAGAAATCCTTAGTGACTTTAAATTTATTTAGTAATATTATCATTGCATAGCTGGTTTAGTTGTTGGCTAATTAGTCATTACTTGTGTGTGTCGCAGGCTGCACAGGTTTTCAAGACAAATTGTCTTTTGTGTGGTGGCAAGAAACATTTATATTAACAATTTTTACATTTTGGACAACTTGGTTGGGCCATTCTCTGCGAGTATTTCATAGCAACCCAGTTACTGGATTATTAATTGGTCATGCGTGCTTTAAGTGCCCAGTTGTTGGAATGTGACCTGATTTAATTAATCTTGAAAGTGTGTGAGCATTACAGAATTGTTGTAGTTTTGTGCATTCTATATCAGTGATTGGTCTGTCACTGTGTAACAAAATTGTAGTTCTGGGCATTCTATATTGGTGTTTGGTCTGTCATTGTGTTGGAGTTCATTCCCTGGTTGCTGGCTTGTGTATGAGCCGGTAAGTGAATTTGTTGAGTAAGTCTCGGATTCACAGTGTCCTGTTGGGCCAATAGCCAAGGTGTTATCGGTCGTGTGGGTTGTATTGTATGGTAGCGATGCATCGCACCAGGCTGGGCACATTGGGATTTGACCCGAATTAGGGTTAGTCGTTAATTAATTTCATGACCTTGTGTTAGTTTGGTTGTGCAGGGTGTGTATGTGACTAGAAATCTGTGTGTGAATTGTGTTAAGTGGTTGAATGTTTGAGCCTGAGAGAAAGTAATGGTGTGGGCATATAGTGTATATTCAGTGTTATGGACCCCAGTGTCGTGGTTTGAATGAAATTATACATGTGTGAACTGTTCATCTGTTTTCTGGACTGCTTATTTGAGTTGGGGCGTTAGGTATTGTAGGTCTGTAAGTCTGTCTGTCCCTCCCTAGTTAGTTCAGGTCTTAGCGAGCCTGACAGACTGACCCCCAATATTGTAGGTAAAAAGGAGACATTTTTGTTCTTACTATCCTTGACACGAGCACGACCGTTTCCCTAGGTCTCCATGTAGCCGGGAGGATGCAGGGTCACCAGAGGATCGTTATTTCGTCCACAGATACGTCCAGAGGTGTTTTTTCGGGTGAGCCATTGAAAAACTTTCAGTGAGCAGCATCTGCCTGGTCCTCACACGACTTCGGAGCCATAGCCGTGGACCGACCCTCAGTTTCATTGACAAGAGACACTTGAGAGGGCTGAGGGTTCCTCAGCGCACCAGCACCATGTTTTGCTGTAGCTGTTGTCTCCGTGCAGTCAAAGGACTGGTTCTCCACGTCGGCTGGTGTGTTCACAGAGGAGACCTTCTGTTTAAGCAGAGTCAGACTATCGTCCAGAACGTCAGCTGAAATCGACGTGGGACTCTGAAGACCTTCTGAAGCACCGACAGGAACTCCTACCTGGTGCACGTCGCAGCAGTCTAATGTCATGCCAGGATTTGATGCCTCCCCATTGGAAGGTGGATCAGGTCTGAAGTTACAGCAGCTTGTGCAGGCTTCAGGTTTGTTGCTCTGGCTCCGGTGTTGTTCAGGACATGCGGGGGTCAGTCCTCTATTCCTGGGTGTACTGGTTCTGGGCAGGGTGGGGAACTCATGCATGCTGCACAGAGGAGGGGGACAGGAGGATGTGGAAGATGGCACTGGATGGCTAGAAACACAAGATGGAGGGGGAAAGGTGGGGGTGGAAGGAGAGGGGTGGATGGATGTAAGAGGCGCAGGGTGATGGATGGAAGTTTGTCAGATCTGAGCCTTCCTATCCTGTCGTCGTTACCATGGTCACACTGTCACGAGCTACGCGCAATCGGTTCGCGCTCTGTCATCAGCAGTCAGTCTGTGTTAGTGACAGTTTTGGGGGTTGAACTGCACTCTGGGGTTAGTTCACTAGAAGTTTATTTTCAAACCGTAGAGAGTGTGGGGGATTAGATAAACTAGTTCGTGTTTGGGCCTACCCAACGCCTTTAGTCTATTATTAGACCAGGAGAAGCGGGTCAGCCGGTTTTCTGACACTGGCCGTGTTTGTGTGTGTGTGTGTGTGTGGTGTGTGTGTTCCGTTGACAAGGGGGGTCACTCAGGTTTTCTCAACAGGTGGCAGGATTAGAGCACGTCTGCGCACGAATCGGCGTCATCTTTGAGTTCTTTTTGATTTGGCTGGCAAGACTGCAGGAGGTGTGGTTCTGAGCCAGATAGTTTTCTTACGGGTGATTTGTTCACCGAGAATGGTAGACTAGTGTCTTGTGGTGTAATGCCTAGCTAGTCTGAGTAGTCCGTGTGTCCACGTTCTGCTGTGTTAGGCGGGAAGAGGAGCCTGCAATACCAGTAGCTGTAGTGTTTAGCGTCGGATTGGAAGCGGGTCGTGTGTAGCTGTTACGTAAACTTCACTGGGGCCTCAGCTGCATGAGCGGCTGACAAAACCTTGTTGCGGTGCGTCTTCGTCCTGTGCGCTGCAACGTGTTGCTGTCGACAGCGTGTGGTGTTACTTCTGGCTTGTTGCTGTTTTGAATGGTAGGTGTGGGTTTCATTTTCCGTTCATCCGGTGCTTTTGGTATGGATGTTTCGTGCATGTGGTATGAATGGTTCGTATGTGTGGTGTGGAGGTGTCGTGTGAGGGGGATATAGGTGTCCGCTGGGATGTGGAGTTATTATGGAGAGTTCGCATCCAGTTCAGGACAGGCGGTTGAATGTATTATGCAGGAATGTATAGGGCATTAGGGTTTTGAACTAGGAATGATGATTATAGTATGTTTGCGCTGTGACGGCTGTATTATTGTTGACATCGTGTGTCGGACGGATTGTTGTTGACACTGTGAGTGGGCAGAGGGTGATGTATAGGGCTGTCTACTTGGTAAATGCAGTAAGCGGAATGTTTGGGGCTCTTCGTGAGTGCATTGCACTGTGGTAGTTACCGCGGGGGTTTGGTTAGGCTCACAGTGTTCATGATTTGGAAATTTTGACAATGCTTGGTAAAACCTTATGCTTTGAACTCTGTCGATTCTGGTCACGCGCTCGAGAGGATTGAGAGATTTATTATGTAATGGGGAGGAGGTTTTGGTGGTAGTTTCTATTATTTGCTACGGGTTTGGATTGAGTATTTTGGTCGTGTTGATGGTATGGGATGTATCTGGGTTCCACTGCTCAGGTGGGGTTATTGCTCATTGTGGGTGCTGATCTTGGTACGCGTGAACCCATAGTGTGAATGATGTTTGCGTGGACTGAACCCCGTTTGCTATGAGCGGTCTAGATTTGTGTGGGGTGGACTCGTGCACTGATCTGACTATTGACTAAGTGTTTAGTCAAGTTGGAGTGAATACGGGATTTAGACTAAGGATCTGTGCTCTTTCTCTGATTGACCTGCCAAGACCCCCCTGTTGTACGGACGGTATCCTACGTTGGGCTGCTGGACATCTCTGCGGAGACTCCTGTCGACTCCATCGAGGAACCTGCTGTGTCACCTGTCGTCCCGAGGTCACCTGTCATCCCGAGGTTAGACAGATTACCAGGGTCAACCGTCAAGTGTTGACTCATCCTGCGTCCTCTTCGACCCTGTCCCCACTCCCATTCTGATGCCCTTGACCCTATCAAGGTTTACCCCGGTTTGTCCCTGGTCCCCTCCAGACCGAGTGTCCAATTGACCCTTGGGGACTTCATCGGAGAGAACTACGGGGAGGGCACTGGTGTTGCTGTGAGGGGCGTCTTGGACGCTGTGTAGTGTGACCAGTGGTCTGGTGTGGTACAGAGCATCGTGCAGCTGATCGTGAGGGTCCAGCGTCTGGTGGATGTGTTCGGATAGACGTGCGTGTGCAAGTGCTTCGGGCTCACTGAACAATAGTGAACAACAGCACGAGCGTGACATACAGGTGATAGTGTTGGGGATCGTGGACGGTGGTGAGTCGTGTGAAAAACCTGTGTGCTGTTTAATGTGTTTCTCATGAACAATAATTAGTAGTTTGGTCAGCGTGGTTGTTGGCCTGGGGTATTTTCTATGCTGTTGGAGTCCGTTGAAGTTCCTTTCAGGGGTTGACTTTGGCACTGTGTTGTATACATTGTATTGATGATATGTGTCATGTGCCTATGACCCATGTGGTGTCTCCAGGTACTGCCGGCTGCAGGGGACAGAGCTGATGTCAGGTGTGAATGCAGTGTGAGTGAGTGTAAACGAGCGAGGGTGTTGGTTGTGGCATGTGTTATTGGCATGAAAGGGATTGATTAGAGTTGAAAGGTTGTCGTTTTGTTATTGTCGGGGAAAATGTTCATGTCACAGTCGCGGTCAATAAATGTTGTGTGAATGTTAATCTGTGTTCAGCAGTCTTAGGTTTGTTTGGGAAGCAACTAGATAGGCTGTAAATTCTGTCTGTCATTCTATAGCATTTAGTTCAGGTCTTAGCGAACCTGACAAAGTTAATGATGCACATGGACGGTTGGAAGTGGAGGGCGAAGACGAACAAGTCGAAATGGAAGGCCGAGGGGAATGGATGGAAGTGAAAAGTGGAAGGGGACGACTGGAAGTGAGTGGCAGAGGAAGGTGGAGGGGAGTGGGTGGAAGCATGTGGCAGAGGGGGATGGGTGGAAGTGGAAGGTACGGGGAAGTGGGTGGAAGCATGTGGCAGAGGGGGACGGGTGGAAGTGGAAGGTAGAGGGGAGTGGGTGGAAGCCTGTGGCAGAGGGGGACGGGTGGAAATGGAAGGTAGAGGGGAGTGGGTGGAAGCATGTGGCAGAGGGGGACGGGTGGAAGTGGAAGGTATGGGGGGGTGGGTGGAAGCATGTGGCAGTGGGGAAAGGGTGGAAGTGGAAGGTACGGGGGAGTGGGTGGAAGCATGTGGCAGAGGGGGACGGGTGGAAGTGGAAGGTACGGGGGAGTGGGTGGAAGCATGTGGCAGAGGGGGACGGATGGAAGTGGTGGAGGGGTGGACAACAGGCACATCACCGTTCAGAACAAGGTGCCCCAGCTGTGCCCTGGGTCCAAACAGCGACTGGCGCTGGCTGGCACGCTGGTTGCCACGTCCTCTTGCTGTTCTGAAATGGGGAGATCTCTGTTCCCGGAAACACAGGCGACCATTTCTAAAATACGCCGTCTTGCCCTGTAACAGCTGTCAACACACTTCTCCTTGTTGACGGATTGTCAAATCACCAGCCACACGGATACCGAAGGTGTCCGACATGTCCTTTTTGCAGTCGCTATCTTGCAAGATGGAAATCTTGTCACTCCAGCTACGCAATCGCGCGAATAAAGTTCGAGGTCTACCAGCCGCCGTGGCGAAGTGGTTAGCGTCGCGGACTCCCGGCTGGGAGGTCGTGGGTTCGAATCCCATCAGAGTCATGTGGGTTTTATTGCCCCGACCGGCTCCTACCCAGAGTTGAGTTTGCTGCGGACTCAGATGGGAAGACTGAGACCACACAGTCGAGTTTCATCCACTTAATGGATGCGTTTCTGAGAGTGTTGCTCAAATTTCCTGTCCAACACAGCAGGTGCCTGTATCTCTCGGGCCTGGTTGATGCTGGGATATATTTTGAAAGGAAGCGTAGAGTACAGCCCTGTCATGTAGTCTCAGACCGAAATGGAAATCCGTAGCATCATCTTAATCATCCTCATTCTCATCGATCAGCATAAAAAATGTCTCAAATTTTGTGGCCCTTCATGCCTTGCTCTCATGGTGACCTCAATTTCGATATCCTCTCCACGTCTGTGGTCTTGGTTTGGTTCCGTCGGGGTCACCGGTATCGGCGAGTCCATGGGGGCTTTAGTCGGACGGACGTGGTGGGCCCTCCGGAGGGAAAGCTCGCTCACACCGGCTCAACGACTAACCAATTATTGTCGTCAGCAGGGGGCTTAGTAGGTGGTGCCCTGCGTATGTTGGATCAGATCAGGCGCCACTGAGCACCACCGAAGTGACTCGGCAACAGTGCAGTGTCTCCTCCGGTGGGTTGCCCCTTGACGACTTGACATTGACTGCTCCCTGCGAATTGCTGGTGCCGGGGCTGCGGTGGGGCCGACCGGGCTGTGGCTGTGGATGGGGTGTCGGAATGAGCGGCGAGGGTGCACTGCCTCTGAGGTGACGCAGAGGTTGGGACAGCAACACCAACACCAACAACAACAACAACAACAACAAAAAGTTGGAGGTCTGCCATCTTGGTAATGGGACCCACCCAATGAGCCTGCTCTACATCTTCCAGAGACCAGGTCATGAGTGAGCAGCTGAACAACTTTCCGAGCACGGGTTATGTAATCTTCTCGCGGGTCTTCTTGAACATTGAAAAATCGGAAGTTACATTGGCGAGAAAAAAGTTTCAAGTTGATCTTGGTGATCGTGTAAATGTTCAGTCATGTCCAAAAGTTAATCTCGCCATTGGAAGAGTTGGGAGAACTGGTGCTCAACGACAGAACATTCATGAGACAGACATGATACCTCTTCCTTCAGCTCCTTATTTTTGTCTTTCAGTGAACAACACAAACTGTGAAGAGCACAAAGATTACTTTGGAGGAGGTTTTGGCCCCGGGTTTGGGTGGCGTGTTTGTAAGTGGGTCCCGGGTTTAATTCGATGTCACCACACCGAATAAGGAGTACACTCCAAAAAGGTAAGTCAACACGCACCCCATCAAAATACCACTTGGCCAGTCCTTCAATTGTATGACTCGCATTATAATCTTCCTGATTGACACTTCCCTTTGGGCCGTAAAACTCCAAAAAGTCCACACAAAACAACCACAAACATGTCGAAAATCTAAGGAAGCTAACGGAATAGCTTGCAGGATGCGAAACTACGCAAAGTTTAAAAACCGGTTCACAAACATAAACACTTGCACGTAAGGGAGCACCAGAGAAAACACGTCCGTTCCCTGTGACTGCTTGTCTCACACTCACAGAGAGAGAGAGAGAGAGAGAGAGAGAGAGAGAGAGAGAGAGAGAGAGAGAGAGAGAGAGAGAGAGAGAGAGAGAGAGTGAGGGGGGAGGAGGGAAGGAGAGAGAGAGATGTAGGAAGACAGACAGACACACAGACACAGACACAGACACACACACACACACACACACACACACACACACACACACACACACACACACAGATAGAGAGAGAGAGAGAGAGAGAGAGAGAGAGAAGAGAGAGAGAGAGAGAGAGAGAGAGAGAGAGAGAGAGAGAACAAGGGGGAGGGAAGGAGGACTTTAGCATGTGAGACAGGCAGGACTGCTAGACTAGCTATATTATACATTACTTATTCTGTGGCAAATACCAGTATGCTCAGTATGTGAAATAAATGAAAAATATCCCGGAAAACTACATTCCGTTAAATTAGATCTAATATAGTTATGTCCCTTGATATCTTAATGGAGTGTCCTGCGCGTGCCTGTACCCATCGTCAACACAGCGTAGGCCTCCAAGGGTGGTACAGGACTGCTCTAAAGGCAGATGGGGACAATGCTTCTCTGGGTCCTCCCCAGCACCTTCGGGTGTTTCTTTTTCTTCTTTGCCTTAACTAGGCTAACTCTGGAGAAAGGTCCAGTGACGGTGAGGAAAGACCCACTGACCACAGGGAAAGTCCTGTTGACAGTGGAAAGACTACAACTTTGGATTCTCTCTTGAGGGCACATAAGACCGTATGGCGAAAGCTTGGCTGTGTCTGGAGTGGTACTGTCTTCATCTGTCCGTGGGCAGGGGTGGTTGGGTCTGTGGGGTGTGCTCGACAGCTGGAGGGTGGTGTTTTTTGCCGGTGGGCTCTGCAGTCATGAAACACGGGCTGGTACACCCGTGGGGATGCTACTTTAAGGCTGTTATGAGCTGCATCCTGTAGTCTAATTTACCTCTGTTCAGGAGCACTTATGTCCCTTGATATCTTAATGGAGTGTCCTGCGCGTGCCTGTACCCATCGTCAACTCAGCGCAAGCCTCCAAGGGTGGTACAGGGCTGCTCTAAAGGCAGATGGGGACAGTGCTTCTCTGGGTCCTCCCCAGCATCTTCGGGTGTTTCTTTTTCTTCAGTATGCTCAGTATGTGAAATAAACGAAAAATATCCCGGAAAACTGCATTCCGTTAACTTACATCTAATATAAAAAAGAACACTAGTACTTCGCTCACCCAACATTGCTACCAAAACGACATTCTCTGAGAGATAAAGGATGCATTGTGTTAGAAAGAGTCCATATACAGAATCTTACAAGAGAACAGTTCTGGATTTGTAAACTGAAAACACCAGTTGAAACTATGCGATACCTGCGTGACCGTCCTTCAATGTTGGTCAGAAAAAGCCAGAACAGGTGACAGCATATTCTAGAGCACTTGAAAATCCTGAAAACGCACTACTTACTGCAGTCTAGGAAACAAAAAGCACTAGTATAGGACCTGGAACATCATGGATAGGACAGGCTGATGACAATATACAGCTTGTGTGCCAGTTGGTAGAAGGCAAAGAAACGAAGGAATGGGAAAAGTATCCAGATTACTTCAAACACTTCTACCACAATACCATCGCTCTAGAGCTTGTAAGACACTGCTGAGAATGGCCAGAAGGCGAAACCAACGCAGATACTCAGATGCAGATGGAAAACCTTGGCACAAAAGAAGATACTGTTATATACACTGTCGCCAAAGGTAAGTCAGGCTGGGGATACACAGTGAAGAACGATGGCCGAACTATCTAGGAAGACAATGATGCATACAGTTTTACAACTTCAAGCCTAACAAAGGAGGTAGAAGCAGTGTCACAAGCACTCCACTAGCTCTCATCCACAGACCTGGGTAAAACTTAACAAGCCAAGAAACTGAAACTAAAACTAAACTCTCTCTTTTTCTCAATGATGAACAGAGAAAGAAATCTTGTGCAACGAATCAGAATTCATTGTATGGCCGGATATGTTCCCGTTTACATAAGTTTGTAACCTTACATCAGTGTGTTATTCCTAGTGGATCATATTGGATTGTTTCAGGATGACATTACAGTGGCTGAACATATGTCTTAAAGGAAGACATATGATCTTAATCCTGAACATTTTCAACATATTTAAAGACCAACGTTGTATATTGTGTGTATGTTTTATTCCACGGTGGTTGCAAACTACACGGCTCACTATGGCACGATGTTTTGTCTGTAAAAATCTGCCTTTTATGGAAGTCCCTACGGTCTTAGACTGGACGATATATACAGAGAAAAGTACAGATGATTTCGTTGCAGAAGAAATGCTTGATACACACTCACCACTATTCTCTCTCCCCTTGCTCCCCCCCCTCTCTCTCTCTCTCTCTCTCTCTCTCTCTCTCTCTCTCTCTCTCTCTCTCTCTCTCTCTCTCTCTCTCTCTCTCTCTCTCTCTTCTCTCTCTCTCTCTCTTTTCCATTCTGGTTATGCATCACTTTGAGCTTTAGGAAATTCAAAACAATGAAGCAATAAACAAGCTAAAGCGTGTTTAAACCTTGATGATAAAATCCTTAAAACTTAATCATACATGTCATAGTTATTTTCTTTTGATCTTCCTTTTCCTCTTCCTCTTCCTCTTCCTCTTCCTCTTCTTCTTCTGTTGTGATAATATCAGTGCTTGTATAATTGTTTCATTATATCATTTTTATCATTGTCATTATTATTATTATTATTATTATTATTATTATTATTATTATTATTATTGTTGTTGTTGTTGTTGTTGCTGCTGTTTTTGTTGTTCTGTTGGTATCATTTTTATTGTTATCTTTACTACTACTACTACTACTACTACTACTACTACTACTACTACTACTACTACTACTACTACTACTATCATCATTATCATCATCAACATACTTATTATTATTTTTCTTATTGTTATAATAATTATGCTATTATTATTATTATTATATCGTTATTATTATTACTATTATTAGTAGTAGTATTATCATTATTCGTTTTGTTATTGTTATCATCATCATCATCACCACTATTATTATTATTATTATTATTATTATTATTGTCATTGTCGTTGTTGCTGAAGATGTTCTTTCTTCGTGTTGTTGTTGCCATTGTTCCGCTTGCACAGCTTCAATTTGTTATAGTAGGATTCATCTCGAGCGGTTCCTGCTATCACCTCCACACACAGCAACATTCATGCCTGTTCTGTTGCAGTCCTTGGCCAAGAGCCTATAGACCTCACCGGAGAAAGGATTTTCAGCCAATCAGAAATAGGTCACATTCGGTGCGCGCCTAGCCGCAGGCAGCATAGAAGGGGGGGGGGGGGGGGGGGCACAAGCTACAACCGTAGCAACGCACGCGGCACAGAGAACCGACGGATTTTGCTACTGTTTCTCGTGTGTCCTGCGTATTCAGAATGGTTCTTCATTGTCAATGGGGTGACTGTAATGGGGACGAAAGGATTCCTGACTCCATCAAAGGCAAGCTTTTGCGTTTTCCCAACCCTAAAACGAGAAAGGATGACGCAATGGCATGGATCAAAGCTTGCAACCGACTACACAAGGATTTGAATGTCAGCATACTGGAGGAGAAGAACAAGCGCAGACATCGAGGTGTTTGTAGTGGGGTAAGTGGGAAAAAAAACTTTAAAAAAATTATATTTTCAACACTTTCACAGTTTCAGCCATGTAGTGTGTAGAGTGACCTGCAGTGTGTCTGTGTGTGTTATTCTGTTCAGTCATCAGCTGCTGTGTGTGTGTGTGCTTGGCATTTTTACATAATGTGTGTGTGTGTGTTTCAGCCATTCAGTATCTTTTTGTAGTTTTGTGTTACTCTTACTCAAAGTGGGGTTGGTGTTATTTTCTGGTGGTGATTTAGAAGGGGGTGGGCGGGAGGGAGTGATGAATTGTTGCTGAAGTGAACTGTGTTGATTTTGTGATAGTGGTTGATTGAGGTAGTGGCTGATTTGATATTGTGATAGTTGTTGATATGATATTTGATAGCAGTTGATCTGATTGTGATAGTTGTTGATTTGATATCGCGACTGTGGCTGATGTGGCTTTTGTGCTGTTTTTACTTTCATCGTGTTAAATTATTGCAAGTAGTATTTGTTTGATTGACTGTCTGAGTGTTGTTTTGTGTTTAAGTATATGAATGGCTTATGTATGTACAGGAATGTGTATGTGTATCACTGCATATGTGTGACTGTGAGTGTATTTGTGTGAAGCTGATATTACTTTTTATGATTTGATATTTACTTATCTGTGTATTTTGTGTGTTGAGCTTGCCATTGCATTTGCCCAGAGGGGGGATACATGATGTATTGTATTTTATCAGTGTGTAGAGTGCCCTGGCTAGTTTATCGTCACTATGCATAAAGCTCAAGTTTAAATCTAGATTAGACTCGCAGGCATTCAAACACATATGCATGCGAAGCGGCAAAAAAGTTCTCATATAAACAGACACAAGTCAGATCAAGCTCTTCATTTTTTAAATTTTATTTGCTGCATGTTTCAGCATTTTGTGGATGGAGGACCCAGTGACCTGCATCCCTACCCCATTCCATTCAATGGGTCATCTGTCTACAAAGCCAGACCATCTTCAAAAAGAAGAGTGGAGAATGTGGACCGCCAGGAAGCAAAACGCCACTGTGCAGATGTTAAGTAAGTGTACAGTACAATAATTAAGATTGAAATACACATGTGATAATTTACATATTTGCTAACAAAACAGTTTACAACGGTTGAGTAGCATGAATGTAATTTCAGATTTTTACCATTTGAAAGTGAAATGTTAAGTAGTTCATGGCATCACAAAGTCTGCATACATGTTTTTCCAAAAAGGGTTACTCAGTGATGAATTTTTGTGGAGGCTGAAAGTTTTGTTTCAGAGTAATATGTTATGCTACCCACTTTTGCAGGAAATAATGGCAGATGTGGTGGAAGATGCACACTGTGAGGAACCTGTCACTGCTGAACCTGTCACTGCTGAAGAATCAAGTGAGTATAATTGGAAAATTCATGTCTTCCAACTACAGTGGTTTCCGCTTAATAGAGCCATGTTTAATAAAGCCAACTGCTTATGAACCATCTAAGCTGGTCCAGATTTTTCACTTCATGCATATATATATATATATATTATATATATATATATATAATATATATATATATATATATATATATAATATATATATATATATTATATATATAGCCCTGTTTGATTAGCACATATATATATATATATATATACATATATGCTAATATATATATATATATATATATATTATATATAATAAATAAAGAAATCCACATGCCCGTGCCTGTTTTCTTCCACTTTATTTTTCAATTTTCGGCTTTTCAGCCTTCATCAGGAATCTGCACATTCGAAAACAATAAGCCATCACACCATTGGCGCTCCCATCCATTTTACACTTTTACATTTCTATTGTTCCTTCCACACACACACACACACATATACACAATCATGTATGCACCAACCAGCAAACCACACACACACACATACACATTCACAACACACACACACACACACACACACACCACACACACACAACACACACACACACACACACACACACACACACACACACACACACTAAATATCATACAAAGCAAATCGTACATACACACACACACACACTCACTACATCACTCATACCCCACTGCATCCACCACAACCACACCCACACACACTCCACCCATTATACACACCCCACCGCCAGTATATCTACATAGCACAAAGTGATTTTGATTCTACAACATTGCTAAAATCAGCCAAGCTAAAACCATATACCTACTATCAAAAAAAAAAAAAACAAAAAACAAAAAACTAGCTCATGTGCACACACACACACACACACTCTCACACACACACACACACACACACACACACACACACACACACACACACACACACACACACACACACACACACACACACACACACACACACACACACACACACACACACGATGCCATCATAATAAAGTGTTATACATCAAGAATTTTCTGACTCGAGACTAAAATGTACATGTTCTAACAAATCCAACACATAATAAAGCCAGCTGCTTGATAATGTCAGATTTTGTTTGGCCCTGAGGTGGCTTTATTAAGCGGTGACCTGTATTTTTTCCTGATTTGCTCATTGTATTTTGAATTTTCACAATAAATATACTGTCCTTTTTTATCTGTTGTACTCCCACATATATATGGCATAGAAAATCAAGGTTCATACTGTTGTTAGATAACAAAGATTTCTTTGGCAGTTTCACTTCTTTGCAAAATACCGTGTTGCATGTTCTTTGTAGAAGACTGAAAGAGTACGCAGCATTGCTGTCATGAATGGAATATCTGGTGTGATTCTTTGCACATGAATGTCGCGCTGGGTGTAAACAATGAAATCACAAAAATCACAGCCTGTGACAAGCAGTTGACCCTGAACCTGACTGTAATATACATGCGAAGTCTTCAGCTGCACAACATTCCCATCCGTCTCTTCCAAACAAAATCCTGGTAGCTGACAAGCCTCCAGTATAGTGACATTTCTGTGTGCAAATGGACATTTGACTTCGATGATGCCAGTCTTTCCATTGTCACACACTTTTCCATCGGGACTTGCCCCTAGAAAGGGAAACTGAGAATTTACCACAATGCCACACTTGTGCAAATGCCTGTCAGGAAAAACCTCTAAATACTTGCTTTTGGCGCTGTTCTCATGTCTGGTACCATAGTCTGTTGCTTGAGTTGAAAAGGGAGTGGGTGAAAATATGCTATCAAGAAATTTCTCAGAAACATTTGCCTTTCTAATCAGTACTCTGTGAAAGTTAGATGCTGTCAGTCTCTGTTTTCTGGCTTCTACCCAGTCATCAGAAGAAGTCTGCTCTCTTGTCTTTTCTTCCAGTTTGTCTGGATTTGGACACTGGCAGATGTTGCGAAGACAGTCAAATTCTTGAGGGAGGTCCACTGGAGATGTCGTTGTAACACACATATCTCCACATCTCTGCTGAACTCCTGGCACAGTCTGTCTTTTCAGGTTCCTTGTCTGTAAACAGATAATGATTTACCGTAAACTTTTGAAGACAATCATGTTCCTGACTGTACACATCAAAGTTCTAAAATCCTATGCTTTTCTGTTCTCAGGGATAGATCCTGCAGAGTATCTGACCATGGCTGCAGAACTTAAAAGTGCCAAGAAGGAAATTGCTGACCAAAAGACTAAGATCAGGGCACTAGAAGAAGAAATAGAGCAGCTGAAAGTGGCACCAAAGAAAAAGAGTGTTGGAATGCAAACACATCCAGCTGTGGAGGAAGTCTTTGGAGTGGAGAAGTACAGAAGGAGACAAAAAAGAACTTATTCCAGTTTTACACTGGCCTTACGTACATGCGCTTCATGGCCCTGCTTTCCTTTCTCATTCCGGATGGAAAATTTCAGTACACTGAAAATAGAAGGACATTCAGCACATAGAACCCCACAATGGGTTGTTTTTGACACTTGTCGTTTGAGACAGAACTTTGCGCTGTTGGACCTTGGGACAAGATTTGGGATTTCCTCTCAGTCAGCTGGTATTGTGTTTTCATCTTGGCTAGAGATTCTCCATGTAAAACTGGCACAGCTGAGCATTTGGCCTGACAGAGGCACTATCCTTCATAATGCACCATTTGCATGTGTAAAGGAGTTCCCAAACACTATTGTCATTATTGACGCCACAGAACTGAAAACCCAAGCTCCGTGGTCTCACGGTGTACAGAGTCAATTGTACAGCGATTACAAGTCCTCCACCACATTTAAAGGCTTGGTTGGGTGTGATCCTGCGGGGTCTTTAATATTTGTATCAGAATTGTACACCGGCTCCATTTCTGACAAGGCGCTCTGTCAAGAAAGTGGCTTCTTTGAGCATATCAAAAGATTGATGACAGCTGGTTACATTCATGATGGGGACTCAGTCATGGCTGATAAAGGATTTACAATCCACTCAGAACTTAAAGACTTGGGATTATTATTAAACATCCCCCCTTTTGCATCCTCAGGAGCTCAGATGTCCACTGCAGACCTGAGACTGACTGACAAGATTGCCCAGCACAGAATCCACATTGAAAGGCTGATCTCCAGAATAAAAGACTTCAAGATCATAAGAGACAGAATTCCGACATGTCTATTCAAGAACTTGAACCAGGTGTGGACTGTTTGCTGTCATTTGACTAATTTTCAGGATTTCATCATTAGAAAGAAGTGACCACCCTCACCCCTTTCTCCTGCTGTTCATCTCCCTTGTCATGTAAATGTCTCACTGGTTGTTTTCAGTTATGTTACATCAACCTGGTTCAGTTTGTGATGTATATATACCGGATATATAATCTGATATCTATCGACCAGACACAAGTATTCCTTCGAATCCCCATCATGGATGTAACCAACTGCCATCAATGATGTGCTAAAACACTTTCAAGCCTTTGCAGTCCATGTATGTATTCTCAGTATGTTAACAAGATACTCACTTTGAGGGAGAAACAATGTTGACACTAAAAATAGTAAAACAGCACTGTCAGGCAATACAGAACATTTTTGAAATATAATGATATATGTCAGGCAATACAGAACATTTTTGAAATATAATGATAGCACATCTGGTATGTTTCATATGCTGTTTTTAGTCACATTACATCAAGCTGGTTCAAGTTCTGATGTATATACAGATCATATATAATGTTATATATATATTATAGACCAGACAAAGTTTTTATCCGAAACCCCACCATGTATGTAACCAAATGCCATCACTCTCTTGTTCTGCTAAAAAAAAAACACCCCAAAAAACAAAAAAAAAACCTTTAAAGCTTTTGCAGCCCATGTATGTATTCTCAGTATGTTAACTCGCTTAAAGGGAGAAACAATACAGAACACTTATTATAATGATATACAGAACACTGATTATAATGATATACAGAACACTTATTATTATGATAGCATACCTGGTAAGACAGTGCAGAGCCAATCTGAACATCACCAAGTGGAGTAGCCATAGTTGGAGCATCTGGTGTCAGGAGATAGGTGAGTGGTGTTCCATCAAGAGACTTGAGCTTTTTTACCTGATCTTGTGTCACCTCTGGGACTCTAGTAAACAGAGTAAAATTAATAACAATGTACTTGGTGAGCAGCAAGACCTGTGGCTGTGTACTGAGAATGGCTTGTAATTCACAATATGTAAATCCTGAATGTCAATAAAATTTCTTCCTCTACTGATATTTTTGCTTGTTATTACATTTTGGAGTAAAATGTGAAGAATGTGCATACATTCATGATACAAATCCGCAAAATAACCACTGCTGCAAGAAAACTTGTTTACATGTATACCATTTACTATAGCACACACATTAACAAAACATGAAGGGCCACAATATCAGTATGACAGATTTCTATAAATTAAACAGTTTTTAGAAATGAATGTATATGATGCTCACTTTCTGCTGGTGTCCAACTGGCATGTGATGGGTCTTTTTTTTCTGTTGTCCAAAGGCCTGGACAGCACCAGGTGGTTGATTGGGACTGGGTCAATCTTAGTTCCCCTTGGTGCTGCCGCTCCCCAAGCTTGGGACATGCTGGTGCAGCTCAGCCTGTCTGGTACATGGGTCATGTTCTGCAGTTTGAAATACTGAAGTGTTTTCAGCAGGCCAATGATGTGTGAGCAGTGACCTTCCAGTCTGAAACAATTAGCAAAAAAAGTGTGCAGCTATGCTGGCACAGCAATCCAAACTACCCACCCCCAGTTACAACACAGACAAGTATGCATTATTTTAGGTTAAGACATTCAAGGAAAACAAAAATGACTGGCAGCTACCCAAGCACCCCCCTCTCTCTCTCCCTCTCTCTCTCCTCTCTCTCTCTCTCTCCCCCCCCCTCTCTCTCTCTCTCACTCCCTCTCTCACTCTCTCTGACAGCTTGTAGAATCTGTATATATGTAACAGAATTTCATTCAAAGACCTAGAACCATGGCCTGTATCAGTATATTTTCATGATCAAATGCCTAGATAATAATAATGATAATAATAATAATGTATTATATTATTATTACTATTATTATTATTATTACTATAATTATTAATAATAATCCACAAGCTAAAACCAGTTAGGGCTTCTTCAGGGAGTATGGAAGGAAAGTCGCTACACGTGTGACAAACCTGATCAGTCAGTTTACATAGGCTCACTTTTGCAGTACTTGGTACAAAGAAAACACACATTAAATATGTTAGAAAACAAGACACTTACCCAGCTTTGCATTCACATTTAGCTTCCACGACAAGCTGCCTCTTGTTGTCGATTTCAAGGACCATTTTGTGGGGTGCTGCTTTCTTGTGGTAGGAGCGGTAACACGTGGCACACACCTCCACCTTCTCGCTTCCATTTGTATGGAAAATCTTGATGTTATCAATAAAACAGGATGCAAACTTGTTTTTTCCTCGATCAAGTACAGTTTTTGAGAGCGTGCTGTACTTTGGAAGGTAATGAGGGCCGACGGAATCATGGATGCCTTCGAGCGAGTCTGTCGCGCTGTTCGTATCAGCCGCCATTGTTTCAGCCTCCCGCGAGAGCTTGTGGCCCCCTAGCAACTCTATGATAATGAGGCCCGCGCGAGCCGCGAGCCGGTGAGGTCTATAGGCAGCTACCTGTGTCAGGCTGTCCTACGTCCGTTGACAATACGATTCATTAGTTCTTTCATGGTTTCTTTGTTGACCTTCTGCAGTTTGATCTTATATGTAACTGAAACTGCCTCAATACGACCATTTCAATGTGAGATGCACAAGACATCGTTGGACATCAACTGTTGATTGCTCTGTTCCCCACAATAGTTCCATAGTTGTGGAGTGAGAGTCACAGTCTCCTCTGGAATCAGACAATCATCATACCCCTTCAACGGCAACCTATGGTAGAAGGCAGTTTGGGACAAAGGGAAAGCATGTAGCGGCTTTGCGTTTGACACGATGTAATTGGTTCGTTTCTTTTCTGCCGTCCCTCCCCACGCACCCTTCAAAAATAAACGAATGAATAAACAAATACATAAATAGATATATAAATAAATCAATAAATAATGCTACTGGTCAGCTAAATACATATTCACCTTTCTCAAATACTTTATAAGCCTATGCAAACGATGATAAAAACGACAGATCATAGAATTTAAATGAGTCAGAGAGTACGCAGTAATATACTACATTTGCTCAAACACTTGTACAACGAAATCCAGTTGATTAACAGTACCAACAACTGTAACATGACTACTTCCGTGATTCTAGCCACTTTTGTAGCTGTTCTTGTTTCCTCTGCTCTCGTCGTTGCAGGAGTACGTTCATCGTGTACAGGAAGGGATTCAGAGCCGAGTTCAGTGGCATCACAATAATGGCCATCGCCACGTTGAGCTCACCAGAAACAGGTACTCCTTGTGAAGCCAGAAGTCCCAGTAAGCCAATAGGAAACCAGCAGAGAAAATCTGACATGGCCACAGTGAACAGACGGCGGGCTATATCTGTGTCTTGAGAACACTGAGTGCTTCGGCCGTGTTTTAGTGTATTGGACTGTATTGACAGATAGATAGCTATCTGGCCAGAAGCAATGAACAGAAACAGAACAAAGTTCAGCACAATCATGATTCCAAAGGAGTACTTATGACCAGCAAACGTTCTCCTGGTGACGGGCAAAGGAATACAGATCTCAGTCTGACTATAGAATTGCCAGTGAGCTGCACTAGGTAGTAGCGGAACAGCTGCAAGAATCAAACCCATGATCCAAGACAAGCAGGTGACAAGTTGTGCATTCCTGCTTTCAAAATGCAAAAAGCTCAGTGGGAAATGCACAACAAGGAATCGGTCTAACGTGATTAAACAGATAATAAATGCAGACACCTCACAAGAGATCAGAGTGAGAAAGCCAGCCAACCTACAGGGGACACTGTGTCTCCATGTCGTGTCCTCCCAAACATAACGGTTCTTAAAGTACCCATCAGCCGTTCCTATCATCGTCAGGTAAACGCCCATCAGAAAGTCAGACACGCACAGGTGAAGGACGAAGACACCGAAGCCTGAGGAACCCCTTCTCTGAAGAGAGAGCAGACGGAACACAAAACTGATGCCATTGCCCACCAGAGCCAGACAACAGAAAGCAGCCAAACACACTCTGTACATGTCGGATTTCAGCAGGTCCTGACAAGAAGATATTTCATCTCTTGGTGCCTGGCAGCTGGTGACCTGTGGTAGAAGTGTGGCCACACAGCACAGTTTGTAGTTGTCAGCATAGACAGTGTGCAGCAGGTCCAGACCTTGCAGGAGTTCTTCGTCCACCTCCGTCATGGGGCATCCCTTCATGTCCAGAACCTGAAGCTTTCTCATTGGCTGAAATCCACGTCCACCCACGCGTCGGGTACCACTGTGTGACAGGTTCAGCCAAATGACCTCAGGAAAAAGAAAGGAAAACCGCTGGTCCAGCGTATAAAGAGTGGTCACTGACAAATCCAATGTTCTGATTTCTTTGAATGACCCGGTGTTGTTCATGTCATTTGGAAGAAAGGACACTATGGGATTGTTTGATAAAATCAGTGTTTGTAAATAGCGTGCTCGACTTAAAATGTGGAACGGGATGATGACAAGTCTGTTAAAGCTCACATCCAGGGTGATGAGGTTGGGCAAATGAATGCTGGTAAGATTGGTCAGCTGACAGTCAGAAAGATTGAGGAAGACCAACATTGTATTGGCCGCTAACTGTTGGAGAGTCATTCCACTGCCACTCACGTTCAAATATCGTAGCTCGGAATAGTCTTCGGCAGGGAAAGGTTGTGGACACGTGAAGGTCAGTCCATAGCACACGCAGTTTTGGGGACAGTGCAGGTCACACAGCAGCTCATCTTCAGATCTGGGACAATGGTAGATTCCATCACAAACCTGGCTGGGATGTAAACAGACTCGGGAGTCAAAGCAGCGATAGTGACCTGGACAGGTGTAGCTGTCACAGCCTGCTTCATCTTCATGGTAGGGCAGTCATAAAAGCCGTTACATCGGGTGTAGGTGGGAAAACAGTAGCCATGATGTGCACACTGGTAGTGAGTGTCTGGACAAACATGAGGCCATGCTGATTGTCCATCCTCCGAGTCTGGGAGAGGAGTGAATGTGGTACTGCCATCTTTTATAAAATCAATCACAGCTGGAGAAGACACGGCTCTTTTTCTTCCACCAGGACAGATCGACACATGGCTTCATCATCTTCATTGGCACAGTCAAATTGCCCATCACAGAACTGAGCTACGGTGTAACACTGTAACATCAAGTAACAGAACAGACAGAGAAGTTAGAATAAAAACATGTTAACCCTCCACCCACCCCTCCCCGAGTCCCCCAACTTTTCCCCCGAACATTTATTTAGGTACCAAAACGACTAGTTGTTTGCAAGTTGATGCTTTCGTTTCAGTGGGGGAGGCAAGTTTGGTTTGTTCAAGAACGTCAAAGCGTTCTCGACATTTGGATGGACATTCTCTCTCTCTCTCTCTATCTCTCTCTCTCTCTCTCTCTCTCTCTCTCTCCTCTCTCTCTCTCTCTCTCTCTCTCTCTCTCTCTCTCTCTCTCTCTCTCTCTATATATATATATATATATATATATATATATATATATATATATATTACAACAAACTAATAAATAATTTAGTCCTTTGCGGATTCATTCCAAGAACTGGCCCTCAGCACTTGCGTCTTAAGAAGTTATCTTTTTGTATGTTCTACTTTTCACAAGAAAATGTAGCTTGTTTTGCTCTTTCATGATTTTCTTTTGCTTCTTAGTGGCACCTTTGGTTGGTTTTTTGAAAACTCAACAAACACACTACGGTATTGCACACCAGCCTTTTTCTGGGATAGCATTCTTCTTAAAACCAAAAAGGCAGAGGAATCAAATTACCACTTTCCACGGTCACTGAGGAGAAACAATCAGGTTTCAAAATATCGGTATCTGACCAGGAGTTATATGTTAGTGAGTTTCTTCCCCATTGGAGATTGTCTCCCCCTTGGAGACTATAAGCTTGCTGAAGGCTCATTTTGAGAAGCATTTATTTTATTTTTTCCCCATTCACCCACTCACGCACATACTGTTAGGCAGAATTATCTACCACTGCAGATATGAATGCTTATCTCCCCCTATTTCTTCAATCTAAGACATAAGAGTAAGCTTTGTTTATATATATATATATATATATATATATAATATATATATATATATATTGAATTATAAACAAAGCTTGCTCTTATGTCTTAGATTGAAGAAATAGGGGAGATACGCATTCATATCTGTAGTGGTAGATGATTCCGCCTAACTAACAGTATGTGCTTGAGTGGGTGAATGGGGAAAATAAAATAAATGCTTCTCAAAATGAGCCTTCAGCAAGCTTATATTCTCCAAGGGTGAGACATCCTCTAATAGGGAGGGAAACTCACTAACATATAACTCCTGGTCATATACCGATATTTCGAAACTTGGTGGTTTCTCCTCAGTGACCGCGGAAAGTGGTAATTTGACTCCTCTGCCTTTTCAGTTTTAAGAAGAATACAATCCCAGAAAAGGTTGGTGTGCAATACCGTAGTATGTTTGTTGAGTTTTCAAAAAACCAACCAAAGGTGCCATCTAAGAAGCAAAAGAAAATCATAAAAGAGCAAAACAAACTACATTTTCTTGTGAAAAGTAAAAAATATAAAAAGATATCCTCTAAGACACAAGTGCTGAGGGCAAGTTCTTGGAATGAATCCGCAAGGGACTAAAATACAACAAACTAATAAATAAATGCTTCTCAAAATGAGCCTTCAGCAAGCTTATATTCTCCAAGGTGAGACATCCTCTAATAGGGAGGGAAACTCACTAACATATAACTCCTGGTCATATACCGATATTTCGAAACTTGGTGGTTTCTCCTCAGTGACCGCGGAAAGTGGTAATTTGACTCCTCTGCCTTTTCAGTTTTAAGAAGAATACAATTATTTTATTTTCCCCATTCACCCACTCAAGCACATACTGTTAGTTAGGCGGAATCATCTACCACTGCAGATATGAATGCGTATCTCCCCCTATTTCTTCAATCTAAGACATAAGAGCAAGCTTTGTTTATAATTCAATATTTCTTGCAGTCATTGCAACACCAAGCTGCTCTGTAAGTTGCTGGAACGGTGCGGTACTTATCCTTGGAATTTATTAGTTTGTTGTATTTTAGTCCCTTGCGGATTCATTCCAAGAACTTGCCCTCAGCACTTGTGTCTTAGAGGATATCTTTTTATATTTTTTACTTTTCACAAGAAAATGTAGTTTGTTTTGCTCTTTTATGATTTTCTTTTGCTTCTTAGATGGCACCTTTGGTTGGTTTTTTGAAAACTCAACAAACATACTACGGTATTGCACACCAACCTTTTCTGGGATTGTATTCTTCTTAAAACTGAAAAGGCAGAGGAGTCAAATTACCACTTTCCGCGGTCACTGAGGAGAAACCACCAAGTTTCGAAATATCGGTATATGACCAGGAGTTATATGTTAGTGAGTTTCCCTCCCTATTAGAGGATGTCTCACCCTTGGAGAATATAAGCTTGCTGAAGGCTCATTTTGAGAAGCATTTATTTTATTTTCCCCATTCACCCACTCAAGCACATACTGTTAGTTAGGCGGAATCATCTACCACTGCAGATATGAATGCGTATCCCCCCCTATTTCTTCAATCTAAGACATAAGAGCAAGCTTTGTTTATAATTCAATATTTCTTGCAGTCATTGCAACACCAAGCTGCTCTGTAAGTTGCTGGAACGTGCGGTACTTATCCTTGGAATTTATTAGTTTGTTGTATTTTAGTCCCTTGCGGATTCATTCCAAGAACTTGCCCTCAGCACTTGTGTCTTAGAGGATATCTTTTTATATTTTTTAACTTTTCACAAGAAAATGTAGTTTGTTTTGCTCTTTTATGATTTTCTTTTGCTTCTTAGATGGCACCTTTGGTTGGTTTTTTGAAAACTCAACAAACATACTACGGTATTGCACACCAACCTTTTCTGGGATTGTATTCTTCTTAAACTGAAAAGGCAGAGGAGTCAATTACCACTTTCCGCGGAGAGAACAGGAAAAGGCCGACTCTAAGCCACTTTCACACCTCCACCGAGTTTTTTTGGGCGAAAGTGGCCTAAAGCCGCCTTTTCCTGTGGCGGAAGAGAGAGAGAGAGAATCACCGGCAGACAGACAGAGAAGAGAGAGACAGAGAGAGACAGACAGACAGACAGAGAGGCGGGCAGAACACACACACACACACTCTTTCTCTCTCTCAATAAATGACATAAAATCCGCACACTTCTTCTGACTAATTTCCACCTACAAACTTTGTACACGGGGCTGAAATCTGATCACTTAATTTACGGCTCGCGGCAGTTTGCACCTAGCCTGTGCTGTTTAAACGAAACACACTCAGTTGGGTTGCACCACATTTGGAAAAGTCTAGATTGCCATCAGATCGAGGCTGTCGACGTGGCACGACTGGGGCTGTCATTGTGTTGGAGCTACTGCACAAAGAAGGCTGGGGTGTTTCGTCGGCGCTCTGTTGTGACCACTGTGTTTTTAATTGTGTTTTTTTAAAATGGCTAAAACGTTACTGAAGAACAGGTTTGTTATTCGAGGCCATAAGTTTTATTTTAACTGCATGTTAGAGTATTTGTTGAAAGAATTAGTTGAGTTAGTCAGTGAAGGCAAGCCAACTATTCACATGTCTGCCCGCACAGCGTTCATTTCTTAAGGCGAAGGTAAACACGGCTGATTCGTGACTTGATTGATTGTTTAACTACAGATTCAGTGTTTATGGGGCAAGCTGATTGTGTATTAAGATGTGTATACTTTTCTACTTCTAACCAGTTCATTTGCCTTTAAGTGTGCCCTTTAAATGCAACTGAATGGCGATTTTGAATGTTCTGGCAAACAAACTAGAATAGGGTTAGGCAGACCTTAGTACATCTACCAGTATGGAGAGGAGTAGTGTGTGGTTTAGCACTATCTTCATATAAATGCTTCAAATATACAATGATGGATGTACTACAACCTACAAAACTATGTGTAACAGATAGGCTGACACAGCGAGACGCGCGAACCTTGTTCACACAGCGCACGGCAAGCGACCAAAAAATCAATAAAGCGAGAGACTGGGCTTGCCAGGTGAGGGGTGGGGGTGGGGGGGTGTATTCATTTCAGGTTGACAGCGCGCCAGGTGTCGTTAGCGCGGGTTGTATTGTCATTGAAGGTGTGTGTGTAGTGAGAAGATATTTACCGAGTTTTGTGCGGGTTGGTTTTGTTTATATAATATTTTAATCATGGCAGAACAAAGACAGTGGAAGATTTCTAAGCTGACAATACTTGACGAGCATGTTGAGTACCATGCACATAGCAATGACAAGCGAGCTCCAGCAATCCCCGTAATCGTTAACGGCGGAAGGCAAGACCTTAGTACATCTACCAGTATGGTGAGGAGTAGTGGGTGGCCGGCACTATCTTCATATAAATGCTCCAAATATACAATGACGGATGTACTACTACTGGCGATTAGAGCCGCCATAAAAGCTTGGCCACAGCAGTAATTGCTGTAACTCTGCCAAAGCCAGTTGCCAGCCTGGTTGAGAAAAGAGGAGCACAGCAAACTAGGCTAAGTGGACATATGTGGTTGGCGTCATGCTTCGTCGTTCACGCGCGTGAACGGTGACCTACTTGCTGGACTCCTGCCCCACAAAGCCCCGGACAGTTTTCTAAAAATAGTTCTTACCTCACCTGCTTTGACGTCATGCTTCGCCGTTCACGGCGCGTGAACGGTGGCCTACTTGCTGGGCTTCTGCCCCACAAAGCCCCGGACAGTTTTCTAAAAATAGTTCTTACCTCACCTGCTTTGACGTCATGCTTCGCGTTCACGCGCGTGAACGGTGGCCTACTTGCTGGACTCCTGCCCCGTGCTTAGGCTGCCTTTTTAGGCGGGTGTACTTTATACAATTGTCTTGTTTTATTTAATCAGGCTTTTGTTAAATGCATTTGGTGGCTGCTTTGAACTTGCAACAAAAGAGCCAATGCATTACAAAAACGCAAGCACTGTCTTGCACCAAGTGGTGTTACACATGACAAATAATAAAGCTCTGTGTACACCACACACACTCCCACCCCCAAGTCACCCCAATCCTTAAAATTTAAATTTTAATTAAGTTAACCCCAATTCTTAATTAAGTTTTAATTAATACTTCAAGTTCTTAATAAGTTCTGATTTAAATTTTTAATTAAGTTCTTGATCAAGTTCTTAATAAGTTCTTGATTAAGTCATCCTCTAAGTACAACCAAGTTCTTTATTTAAGTATCTTATAATTATCAAAAAAATACAATCTATGTTTTTATCTTAAATAGTAAATGTCTAAGATAGTACACACACGCCTCAAAAAAAGCGTCATCGTTGAGGATGTCTTGCTCAGCGTTCTTAGCAATAGATCTTAAGGAAGGTTTTACATCCGAAGCAACCGCATTGATTACAATTTGGGTCTATGGAAATGTCTTTTATAGACTCCATGTCTTTATTTATTGACTTCATCATTTTATAATACGCCATGATCTATTTTTATAAAAAAATTTAAAATTAAGTTCTTAAAATATTATTCCATTATAAATGGATCAAAATGAGCTTTGTTATTGGCGGTTTTGGCGTGCAGTTGTCTTTTTCTGCATTTAGCAGTTCAGGTTGTTTTAACTTCTTTCGTTTCTGTTGCCATTGTGGGATATATTTTATAGCCATAAATAACTGCCCCCAACAGCAGCAATGGGGCCAAAATGGCAACAGTTTTAAGTTCAATATTCCATGAAGACTTTGGGGCCCTTGTATCACATGGAGTTTTTATAGCTGGCATTGAATTAACTTGTTCTGGGTTGGCGGTGTTATGTTTTCATAATGCTGTAACATTAATTTTTTTTGTCTGTTCCACTCTGCTAATTTTTTCCTGCTTCAACACGCCCAGGATTTTTAATGGTCCCCACCTGATTCAGCGTTTTCTGCTGATTTTCTAGCTTGGTTACTTTCTCCACCTGATTCAATGTTTCCTGGTTCTGATGATTTTCCAGCTCGTTCATTTTGAAGGGAAATAAAATCTATATGATTAAAAGTTATTAATCCCATGATTAATGGCGATAACAATGTTCCAAATCTGTAGTATAGATCACATCCTAGAGACTCTAATGACTTTGTTAAAACTGGATCTTGCGTTAAATCATACGTAAGATCTTGTTCAGAATCAATGGGAGCAAATCTACTGACTAGTTTAGTGTACAAACTAAAAACCGTTTGCCCCACACTTTTCACCATTCTAGACCCCAGCTGCGCTTCATACCTGTTATGATACTTTAAAATGTCTTGCGGCGGCATCTGTTGAATCTGTTCAATGCTGAATTCAGTTCCGAGGAACTGTTTTGTTTTTCCGCATGCTGCTAAAGAAACAGCCTCTCCTTTTTGGGCATAATAGCTTGATCATCAACTTTGGTCATTCATAAGTTCAGGAAGGTTTAGGCTGCCTTGTAGCTGTAGGAGATCATCACTGTTCATGTTTTTTAATAATTATAATTATTTTAATTTTATAAAAATGAGCACCGAAAAAACTGTTACCAACCTTGTATACCATTCTGCTGTTATTGGAGGACTAAGTGTAGGATACTCAATGCTTGTAAAAGCCTGTTAAGAATTAAACCAGCAGAAACTTGGCAAACTAGACTTTGAGGATTCAGCAAAGCTGATTGCTATATTGCAGCTTCGGTTGCCACGAAAGATTTTCTAGTCAAGCAAGGAATATTCCAGACAATATAAAATATGTAAGAAAAAAAAATACATTTATAAAAAATGGCTTCACTCGCAATAATGATAGGCGGCGCTGTGGTGAATGCGCTTGCTTTTAGCGGAAGTAATTCGTTTTATAAACGGGGATGAGGGCAGAGAAAAGAAAAAAACAAAGTATGGAGCAACACCTGCACAAACCCCAGAAAGCAGAGACTTGAGCGTTAATTTTTTTAAAAGACACCTGAAAAGACGGGGCATGCAGTTACACTTTAAAAATTTGACAAGCATAAAACAAATTATTAAAAAGGGAAAACCCAAAACGAAATTCCCCCCACAAAATTCAGGTTTTTAAAACCCATCAGAAAAACAAAAGATGCAAGAAATGGGGTTTATTTGGTTGGTATGACCGCGGTATTTTGTTGCCATAATATTGGCTGAGTAAAAAAAACAAAATCATTATCCCCCAAAGGATATGGAAAGGGAATCACAGAAATACAAAAGCTAACCAAGCGCGGGAGTCATGAACAAACACAAAAAAAAGGTTATTAAAAAAGGGTTTTTGGCAAATTTTTTACCTGCGCCCAAACGAATACAGAGCCCGCACTTTGAAATACAACTCCAAACGACCCCATCAAGGGTTTCTAATTTCCCCTCTGAAGGTTAACAAAATTTTTAAAGTACGCACTCACAGTCATTGACAGGGCTTCAAGATACAAAGTGGGGAGCCTTTAACAAAAAAAGCGCTTTTGTTTTTCGCGTAACAACTGAATTACCAAACGAGGCCCCTAACTTACCCCGCTGTTAAAGTGAGATGGAAAAAAATTCAAGGAAAAGTGAACTTTTATTGTTAAAACATAGATTTACTTTTAAAAGGGGGTTTTCCGGATTCACAACCCGGTTTTTAGTTAAAAACTTTAACAAACATTACCGAAAATTTTTTCCCCTACCATAAACAAAGAGCTTATTGAAAATTTCTCGCAACACAGAATGGGTTAGAAGACTCCCCTATTTTTGCGCGAAATGAATAATAAAAATTTTAAAAGGGCAAAAACCCAGTACAAGCAATCAAAAAAAAAAAACAAAAAATTTTTGCGAAGGAATCTTCTCCGCAAACTTTTACCATTTGGTTGAAAGTAAGGTACCTTTTTTCCCGGGGGAAGCAGAAGGGACCCGCACAGGGAAACCGATCCAATTTGGAGTTTTTACCCATATGAAATAAAAAAATTGAAAAATGAATCCGGTGTATTATTTACGAAAAACTGACACAACAAAAAAAACCGCTCCCCAAAGATCTTTGTGAAGGAAAAACGCGATAATCCCGCCCGGGGACAGTCCCCTTTAAATTTAAATTTTCGGTTCTCCCGTGCCGAGCTATGAAAATCGGATTAACAAAAAAAGGTTTTGTGTTTGTTCATCTAAGATTCTTTTTTACAACGTTGTGTTGATCTCATGTAATTAGTCGCAGTTTTACGTTTTTATGAAGAAAATCTTTTTTGCCAAACAATGCTTTTTTGTATTTTTCATGTGATATGTTTTTACGCACAACGCTGCGAGTATTCCCTTTGCTTTCTTAATGATTTTCTCCTGGGCCCAAATCGTACAAATTTTCCTTAACCCCCCATACCCTTGATCCCTTTCCAGATAATTCACCTTTATCTTTCCAAAACCTTCCTTTTTAGTAAAAAGAATTAAAGGCGAATCTTTTGGTAATCGGACTGTCATACCCCCCTGCATGCCCCTTTTGCACTTCGGTTTCCTTTTCTTTTTTAAAATCTTCAGTAGGGGAAAATCTTAACAAAATATCTGTATCTGTTAAAGTACCACTCAGGATACGAGGCTTAAAGTAGTCAAAAAGAAACTTAACTCAAAAGCTTTTTATAAATTTTAAAACAGTAAACCCAAAAAAAAAGTTTTTTAAATTTGACTTTCTTTTTTTCACATTATGCCAAAAACGTCAGAAACTTTTGAATTCCTGATAATTTGGGTTTTTAAGTTACTTAATTGCTTCATTCTCTTGGTGACCAAATGAATCTTTACTTTGGCGGATTTTCCAAGTCTTTTTCCCAAACAACTGTTGTTATCACTTTAAAAAGTCTTTTTCTGAGCCTGTGGGTTTTGTTTTTTGAATCAGTGTTCTTCAAGAGTAGGGTTTTTTGAACTGTTCTTGATCAAAACAAAATTTTGCGATGACAGCTGTCAACTTCAACCATGCCTTTAAAAAAAATTGAGAAGCTGTAATGACGACATAATTTTTTGCCTCGAAAATTTGGCACAAGTTTGGTGGTTCTCTTTGGGTCCACTTTGACTTTCTGCTCTAAGGAAAGCATTATGTGGGCATGAGTTCATGAGGATATTCAAGTCAACTTCTGAATGAAACCCCGCTGCTGATACGTTAAACTGCCAACCATTAATGCTTTTTGAATATTATTTTTACCCGTGGTACATTTTAAAGTTCGTAAAGAGTGTTGCGCCATTTCCCAACCTACGTTGTTTGCGTCTAAAAACATGATTAGTTAGACCTTTTACTGATCATGTCGTCTAAATATTGTTGTTTGCTTTTCAATAATAGCGACGCCATACTAAATTTCCCCCAGCAAACCGTTTTCAAACATGAATCATTTTGGGAGGTCAGACAAAAAATCAATCTGTAAATCCATAAACTTTAAGAAACGCCACTCATCCCGGGGGCAGAAAAAATGCGAGTCCAAACTGTAATGTTTTAGCAGGTTTCTGTATTTTCAAAGACGTCCGCCAACAAACAACACTGCCATTAAAAAGGATCTGATAGTCTCCCATCGTTTTACAATCTAAATTTTGCCAAACATCTTGACATGCTGGGAACGGGGGTCGCTGATGTCCTTTCCCCTAAGACTAGAAAAAAACGCGCCTTTTGGCGGAAGTGTATCTTCGCCAAACCTTTCCCAACTGTTCATGTATTCATAAGGGTAAACACCCTTTCTAACAAGAGTTGAGTCAAAATATTCTTCTGTTATTGGGCAGGACTTTAAGGACATAGCTAGTGACTCTAATGAACCCATCATGTGCTGCATAGAGTCATAAAAAGACATGTTATTTAAAGTGAAACACATGTACTTTTCTGATGACTGTGCAATGCATGACACCCTAAAGGCGTCGTCTACTGCTTTCATTATAAGGTGAGAGTCATAACCCCGCAAGTTGTGAAAGAATACAGGCAGCTTCCATGTCTTTGGATCAAACTTTAGTTGAAGATTGCATTTACTGTGCGCTGCACCTCTAAACTTCCCACTAATGTGATCATGGTCTCTTACTGTGGGTTTACACTCTTAGGCGTTAGCTCTAAACCGCAAATCCAACAATGTGTGGCTGAGTCATACTGTTGTTGGTCTTCAGGCGCCATTATGATTTCAGATAAGTTTAGATTATTAGAACAGTCATTACGCACTTGCTGCATGCGTTTTAAGAATGTTTCTGCAGCATCTGGTCCTCTATATAATTCTGGCGTTGAATGAGCGCCATCCGACCTGACAATAATGAAGGCAAATGAACAAATCTGATGATTACTCATTAAGACTGTTTTTCGAATGTTTTTGTGGCGCTGGCCCTTCATAAGGGACAATAAGCGACTCGAAGTCTGCGTAAACAACATATGGGCTCGTTTGCAGCCGTTTCCAGTTCTTAAAACTAACTTTAGATCCGGGTGGGGGCGTAGTTAGTTCTGTCTTACAGTCTACAGAACTTTTACAATGTTTTATATGTTCAAGCGCGGCTTGAGCGGTTGGAATTCTTGTTAAACATTTTCTACAGAATTCTTGTTTATGTTCATGTTTTGAAGTATGCGCTAATAATCTGCTCATTGTGCGTATCAATGTGTAATGGGGCAGCCCTGCTGGCGAAAACATTAAGAGTAAGTCCACATGACTTTTGGCTGGTTCGCCTATTGTTGGACTGTTCTTGGACACTTTAATTGGCACCAAATTTGTTTCCTCATCCCATGTGTATACATTAACAGTTATTGGGTTGTTTTGTTCTTCAAACTGATCAATTTGGTCTACACTAACAGGAAAGGATATTCCATTGAAGTTAAGATCTTTGGCGTATTGCCGATAGTTAGTCACTCTTTCTGCGTGTTCGCGGACATGATGCAGCCTTGCAAGAACGCACCACATGAAACATTTGTTGTCTGAATTTTTTATGTTTAAAACTGCTCTCTTTAAAACCAACTCCCGAGGTAGCGATGTAAGCCTTGC
>CM031622.1:57745381-57757570 GCA_018398815.1 Conus ventricosus | reverse complement strand
ACTCAATCGCGTAAAGAATGTTTTTGAAAATATACTATAAACCTTTGGGCAGAGGGGCACCCATTGAATTCCATATCATGGTGCCCCCCTTATAACGGGACGACAAACCAACTCCATCCGTGCTAAAGTAAAAAAGCCGAGATACACCCTTGACCCCCGCACGACTTTCCCCCTGTCAAAAACTCCCCCTACTTTTACTCAGGGATGTCCCCTGAACACACCCATTTCACCCACACCAAACCTTTTCCCCTCCCAACCCGTAATGGGGCAACATTGAACTACGCAAGGACAAAGACGCTTGAAAATATCGTGTTTCTCGACCCCCCCACCCCCCCCGTTTGAAAAACCCCCAAGGAATAAAATGTTGGCCTGAAATTCGCTGACTACAGCTGGGATGAAAAAGTATGTTGGGGCCCCTTTCACACAGAATTATGCTCCGGGAACCAAACCTATCAAGATGCTCAAACCAACCTCCCCCCCAAAAAAAAAACCCCTTCCCTCTACACAGAGGGGGTGCGGGTCCCCCAAAAGGCTCACTCACGCTTCCCTTTCGTTCGAAAAGTGAAACTGAATCCAGCTTTTTCCTTGGCTCACGAAAAAACCCTGGAAAGGGTATGCAAGTACCCCAAAAGAAATGTTCAGAAGACCCGTTTCCCCCCAAAGGCAAATTAAGCGCTGCCCAAGACAACCCTTTCTCTCAGCCCCCAAACAAATCGTAGTTGCTCTTGAAACAGCCATCAATGGGCGTCAACAAAATCCTTCCACTTAAACCGCCAACTTAAATTTCCTTTTCTATTGACGGACGCCAATTCCTCCCAAGGCCCTGCCCCCAAAATTTTAAAACATCGGCGTTTGTGGGGGCCCCCACGTCAAACTGGGCATGGGGTGGTGAACAGAGATGCGGAAACACCATCAATTTCAAATTATGCCGAGGTCACCTGTAGCTTTTGATGACTCCGTTTGGGATGGAGACCGCTTTGAACTGGTCGGGAGCACACTCGGGGGAAATGGTTCTCTCAACTCTGGCTGAGCCTGCCTGTGATTGTGTAGCAGATTTGGCAGTATGATCGAAATCGCGGCCCGCCAAGTGCTGCAGACTTTTCAACAGAAAAGGTGGACTTGCCACGTGTTTTACTAAGACATCACCCCCGTGT
Organism: Conus ventricosus; assembly: GCA_018398815.1. Taxonomy (NCBI): domain Eukaryota; kingdom Metazoa; phylum Mollusca; class Gastropoda; order Neogastropoda; family Conidae; genus Conus; species Conus ventricosus. Next base: position 57,756,416 of record CM031622.1, on the reverse strand, counting down.
CTTTGGGGGGAAAAATCCAAGGAACAACCCCTCTCATTTCACCACCCAACGCCTATCACTTGATAATACGAAGATAATGATACTTGGAATTTAAACGATGAGGGTGGTCACATGATAATACAAAAGATGATATAATTTGTGAATTAAATTGAGGGGTCACTGATTCAAGAATTTTATGCTTTTTTAAATTTTTAAAAAATAGGGGGTCATCCTGAAACGAAGATAGAAATTTGAAGTTAAATAGGGGGTCCCAAGAAATACGAAAATGAGAAGCTTTAAGTCAATGAAGGGTGGTCTCAAGATAAACAAGATGAGATGAAGCTTTGTAAGTCAAAAGATGAGGGGACACATGTAAAACGAAAATGAGAGAACTTTTTGAAGTTTTCTCGTTTCCCCCCATTCTAAAGAGATCCTTTTTTTTTTTTTTTCAATTTTGTTTTTTTGTTTCTGTTCTTTCTCCCGCTAATTGTTTGCACTCTTTTTTCTTCATCTTTCCTTTTTTATTTTGACTTCTTTGCTTTCTTTCCTTGTTTTCCCCTTTACTCTTCTCCCCCCCCCCCCCCCCCCCCCCCCCCCCCACCCGGCCCTTTCCCCCACAGACAACACCAATGCGTGCGCACGGCTTTAGCACACACCACACCTACACCACGCGCCCCGCACGCACACACCACACCCCCCACGACGCACGCACGCACACAAAAACCCCACACACCACCACACACACACCACACAACACACACACACCACCCACACACACACACACCACACCACACACACCCAACACACAAAGCCCGCACGCACCCACCCCACGCATCAACCACCCCCACCCCCCCCCGACAGCACACACACACACACCCAAAAAACACACACACCCAAAACACACACACACACACACACACTCACTCACATTTTCATACAGGGATGCCTTTCCTTTTTTTGTCTCCCTTTTTTTCTCCTTTTTTTCGCGGGTCTTTTCTAGAGGTTTGCATCGTTACGTTCAGGCTTCTGTTTTTGTCTCCACCCTTTTTACCTCCGATTGTGTAAAGCTCTGTTTATACTCCCCCCCTTTCCCATCTCCCCAAACCCCCCCCCCCCCCCCCACACCCCCCCTATCTTTCTCTCTCTCTCTCTCTCTCCCCTTCTCTCCCCTCCCTTTTCCCCCCTCTTCCTCTCTCTCTCTCTCTCTCTTCTGCCTTCTCTTTTCCCCCTTCCTCTTTCTTCTCCACCCCCTCGCCCAATCTTCCTCTATCGTCGAACAGTGGAGAAGAATACAATTGAGACATCCTCGAAGTCTTTTAAAAATTCAAGAGTTACTCTGGGCGTTCCTCTACTAACCAAACGCACTTCCTCTCTCTCCTTCCCCTCTCTCCTCTCTCCTCTCCTCTTCCCCCTCTCTCTCCCTCTCCTCTCTGGGTCCTCCCTCCCTCCCTCCCCCCCCCCTCCCTCCTCTCCTCTTTTTATTCTTTCCTCCATCCTCTCTCTCCCTCTTTTCTCTTCTCTTCTCTCTCCTCCTCTCTCTCCCCTCCTCTCTCCCTCTCTCTCCTCTCTCTCCTCGGCTTATCAAAATAATTTACCCTATTCCACTTACTGAATACGCACAAAAGTTTTCCCCCCCACTACCCAAAACCTCCCACCCCCCTTCCCACCTCCCGTTTTTCCACCTTCTCTTTGCAAAAGGCGGGATGAAACGAAATTTTAATGCTTTTTACATACAGGTAAACCCCGTTTTCCCGCGATCGATCGGGGAGTAAGAGAAATGTACATGATGATCAAGCTGTGACACAACTGTGTTTTGGTATTGGATGACAAAAAAAAAAGACATTTACGCCCGGGGTGTCTTTGGGGAATATACCAAGGGGAAAAAGCTCCCCCTCTATTTTCCCCCCCAACGACCCACACTTTTGGTGTTTAACACCGCCCACAGCTTTTGGGGGGGGAGGAAAATTTGGGTCAGTGTTTGGTTTAAAGGTCGGGGTTTAAAGCAGAATATTTTGATAGTTTTGGGGTTTTACCCCCCTTGGGGGGGTATCCAAATAAAAAAAGTTTATGTTGAAAAAACATTTCAGTTATCTTTTTAAACCCAAAGATTTTTCCAAATTTGGGAACCAGCTCAGCCTGGGGGGACTTTTTGCTGAAATTTCTTTTAAAAAAAAAAGTCGGGGCCACAGTTTTTCCCCAAAATTTTTTGGGTTTTTCCCCCCCCAAAAAACTGGGGGCCCAAATTGATCAAAAAGTGAAATCATTTTTTTCCTTCTGTTCAAGAAAAAGTTTTTTAAAAAAGCTTTTGAAAAGGGGGAGTGTTTTCCAAAAAACCAAACACACTTTTCACTGCGACTCAAAATTGGAGAAGTTTTGGGGGGAAAGGAAAAAAGTTGGGTTTTAAAAAAATAAAGCCAGATGCGTTTGACCCTTTAAATTTGTTTTTCACAATTTGTTACCAATGTATCGCCCCAAATTTTTGAAAAAAAGGGGACAGAGTGGGGAAAGGAAATGTTCAAAATGCTTTTTCTTTACTTTTTGGGGGACCCTTTGGGTCGGGGACTCGACAGAGATCGTCTTTTTTTCCCAACATGGTCCATCTTTGTTTTTCGATGAAGGGCCAGGGGAAAAAAGGGGGCGGGTTTTTGGGGGCCAAAAGCCGGGGAATAAATAAAAATTTCCCTAAAGTTTAAAAACAAAGTCTTTCAGCTTATTTTTCATGAATTTTAAATAAAACAAAACCCAAAACTTAACTTTGAGGGGCTAACCGTCTTTTTTCCTGTTTGGGGTTTGTTTGAAATCCGGGGTTGAGGTTTCTGAGGGGGTTTTAAACCATCCGGTAAACACTTGCCCCCAGGGAACATATAAGAGAGGCCTAAACCTTTTTCTTTTATTATTACCTTCTTTTACTCCCCGGCGAAAACAACGTCTTACCGACCAGTCCCAATGAAAACAAGGGCCAACCCTACACCTTCCCAAAGGGGACCAACTTTTTTGGCCACCGTAAAAAACTTGGCAAAGGGCTGTCAGAATTTAGGTGCATTTTTACAAAAACCCAAACCCAAACCCCAAAGGGGGTTCTCTGGTCGGGCCCCCGCGGGGGAAGGCCCCCGGGGGATTGCAAAAAATTTGAAAGACGGGGTCAAACTGAAGAAAAAAACGGGTGGCAGCCCGTCAAATAAAAAACATCAGTCCCTTTGGGAAAAATTCAAACCAACTCCCCCCAAATAGCGCTCCAGCACACCAAAACCAGCAACCATCCTATCCCGAAAAATTTCACGGGGGGAACCCTTTCCCTCCCTGTACTCCATCTCCCCCTTCAAATCTATGGACTCCTGCGGATATCTTCAAAAATTTTTGTGAAAAACCTATGATTTCCCAAACCAACCTCCACCCGTTTGACAGACCCTACAACACGGGGGGGGGGGGGGGGACTGGACATTCTAAAAGACGCCACAGTCCAAGCGGTGTTGGGGGCCCAAAAACCCAAAAGGGGGGGTTGGAAAGAAATCCCAAACCTGCCTTGTCCCATCTCCCCTGACGTGGGAACATGGTTGGTGTGAGGGGGAATCAAAACCCATTGGGAGTCCTGCACCGCTGTAAACGGGGCCCCGCGCCCCGAACAAAAACCCTACACTTCCCAGGGGTACACTCTGCCCCGTGAGGACCCCTTTTCATAAAGGCCTTTTTGAGAAAATTGGGTTATACAGTGGGGGGTGTCTACTTTTGAAAAACCCATTTGTGCATGTTTTTAAAATGTACAGACTTTGTAAACAGTTATGCCCATATGTGTTTTAAAACAATATTTTTTTCAAAAACCGTTTTTTGTTGTCGTTGTTAAAAGTTTTTTTTTTGGGGGTTTGTTTTTTAAAAATGTATTTTTTTAATGTTTGTTCCTCCCAAACTGTGTTTTGATCCAAAAAAAAGGGAAAAAAATTAAAAAGGGCCAAACCCCAAAAATTGGTTTTTATGGGCAGAGGCGCGCCCATTTTTAAGGGCCCTCCTGTTGATGCTTCACTTGGCTCCTATCTTTTGGATAAATTTCACAGAAAATTTGGGGAAGGAAAACGCGGGGACGACCTGGATAGTAATTGCGTCTCCTCTCTCCTCTCTCTCTCTCTCTTTCTCCCCTTCCTCTCCCCCCCCCTTTTCCCCCACTCCGCCCCTACCCCCCTTCTCTTCTCTCCCCCTCTCCCCTCCCCCCTTCCCCCTCTCTCTCCCTTCTCTGTCATTTCTTTCGGGTTTTAAAATTTTGGCTTTGAAAACGGGCGCCGGGGAACGGAAACGGGGGGGGATGACGGGGGGTCGTCCAAAGGGTGAAACCCCGGGCCCAAACCCTTCACTTTTGTTAAAAGGGGAGACAAGGACATTTTTCCCTTTTTGTGCTGCGAGTGCGGGGCTGCCCCGGGTTTGATTGGGGTTGCCGGGAGCGGGGAGGGAAACCTTCAGAAAAGGAGGGGTTTGGGAGGGGATTTGAGCGATTTTCCGATTCTTTGTGGTGTGGTAAACGTCGCTTTTTTGGGATTTTTCAAAACAGCTTCGAAAATGGCGCAAAATTTGGTGGTTTGGGTTCCCCTACCGTAAAGTTTTGTTTTGTTTGGGGTTTTGGTTTTTTTTTGGGGGTGTTTTTTTGGGGGGTTGTCTTTACTATTTGTCGGGGAAGCATTGGGGGAGGGAGGGTGCTTTTGTTTCTTTTTTGTGGGGTTGGTTCCCGGGGGGGAAATTCTGTTCTCTTTGTATGCTACTGATGGGGGGGGAACCCGAAGAGTAAAATTAAGTCCCATGCAATGGGTGGGGGGGGAAAAAAAAAAAAAACATTTTATAACCCCCAAAAACCCCCTTCTGTTTCATATTCAAAAAAAGAAATGACTGCCCCTGACTGGAAAAAAGGGACATGAACCCTTTTGATGGGGTTTAGTAGAAGAAACACAAGAAAAGGGAGGGGGGGGAAAGGGGAGGGGGGGAAGGTTGTAACTTCTGGGGGGAAAAGGGAAGGGATCCCCAAATTTTCCAAAATTTTGGGGAGGGGGGAAAGGAAAAACGAAGAAGGGGGAGGGGGGAAACAAAAAAAAGGGGAACAAAAAAAGAAAACATTTTAAATAAAATTAGTGGGGAAGAAGAAGAAAAAAAGGGGAAGGGGGGGGGGGAAAAAAAAAGAGGGGCGAAAAACAACAAAACAACAAAAAACAAAAACCCAAAAACCAAGAAATCAACAACAAAAAGAACAACAACGACAAACTTTCCCACCCACCTTTTCCTTTAACTTTGTAAACCCACCACCACTACCACCACCCTTCACAGGGGAAACCCCCAACCACCACCCCCCAAAACCACCCCCCACAAGTCCCTTTGATCATCAAAAACTGGGGGCAGCAAAAAACGACAGCAGCGCCACAGCCACTTTATTTTCGATTTTATTTTGGCCACAACCGCCATTACCACCACCACCCCCCCACCCGGGTGGGGGACGTTATTAGGGTAGGTGTGTTTGTGTGTGGTTGTGTTTTGTTTGTTTTATGTTGGGTTGTGTGTGTTTTGGGTTGTTTATTTATTTTAACTCTGTCTCGCACACCAAAACAATAGAAAAAAACCCCACTCTAAAGGGCACATATACATATTTGCTCGCCGGTCTGAAACCTTTTTGGGGTATTACTGTAAACTAAACCCGGGCTTCGGGGAAAACAAAAAAAAACAACACACAAAAAAAAAAAAAAGTAAAATAAAAACCCCAGCTTAGCCCCTTTTTTTTCCCCCCCCCGCGGGCCCCTTAAAACTATGACCCCTCAAAAAACCCTTACGAACAAGTATTCAAATTTTAGCTTTAATAGCCTCATATTTTTTAAAAATCCCCAGGAAACCCAACGAGGAGGGGGGGGAAAAATTTTTCCCCCCAAAATATTTTTAGACTGAACCCCAAAAGCATCATTTTCACTTGAAAAAAGATTTTTTCAAACGGTATCCCCATTTACAGGACGACAGAAATTGGAACTTTACCAAAAAGATTTTTACATTTAGAATCGACGGGTTTTTGGGGGAAAGGTGGAAAATTCCTTTAAAAGGGGGCATCCTTTATGTAAAAGAAGGAAAAGAGACTTGCGTTTTTGGGGGGTTAAAGGGGAACATGGGCTTTTCCGTCTGTTCTAAACAATTTTTTGTACCCCCAAACCATTTTTCCTGGTAGTAAAACCCCAAATTGAAAAAACATTTTTGGTGGAGTGTTTGTAAATTTTGCGACCCTTTGCAACAAATTGGTTTTTCCTTGCCGGGTACAAAAATGGGTTTTGGAAAACCCGGCCCAAAAAACGAGTCTCCTGTGTATTCTGTTTTAAAAAAACCCTGGTGGGGTTTTATTTTGTACAGGGGTCAAACACAAAAGCAGTGTCCCCGGGTTCCCCCTATCCCCAGGGTGCGGGGTTGTTTTGGGAAAAAACGCTGTGGTTGGGGAAAACGCCTCACGGGAAACCACGTTAAAACCCCTTTGAAAAAACTGTTCGGAAAAGGGAGGGTTGTATATTTTCCTCAAAATTAAATGACAAAGCCCATGTGGGGGGAGTCGGATCCTTCCCCAGAGTTGAAAGTCTGCCGGGCCCAGGGAATCTGCCCAAAAAAATTTCTTTAATAGAATTCTAGCATTCGCATTTTTGCTTTTACTGTTTGACAAAGACCAATCTGAAAAGGGGAGTGCCCATTGATTTTTCTTGCTCGGGCCACCTCTACTAAACCCCCTCCTACCCTGGGGCAGTTTTAAAAAAAAGACTTTCATTCCCCATTTGGGGATTTGGGTTTCAGCTGTGACTAGTGAACCCATGTGTTTGGCGATTTTTAGTCAGAGTTTTCCCGTGGGCCTTTTTGGCCCGAGCAATTTAAAAACTTTTTCACCCCAAACTGTTTGGGGGAATAAAGGGGCCCCCCTTTCTAGTGCATCAGACACCCGTTCCCAAAAACTGTCTAAAACACTTTTTTGGGTGTGTACCCCCTTGTTCAGTGTGTTGTTGTTTTCTTTCAACCCATGCTCCGGGACCTTTGAGTAAAGGAGTGGGCCGAAGGATTTTTTCCCCTTTAGAAATATCAAAAAAAGCACTGGTCGCCCTCGGGAGTTTTTTTGCTTTTCTGGGATTCCCGCATGGTTTTTCACCAAGGTTTTTTTTCCCAACGGGCCCCTTTTTTTAAAAAGGGGGTTGGGAAGTTCAGAAAATTTCTTTAGACTGTGGGGCCAAAAATGTCCCCATTAAATCCCCAAAAACGAGTGTCATTTTTGACGCGTTCAAAATACCTTGTTTGTGTTTAGAAGACATCCCCGGGAAACGGTTTGAGGGGTTGGGAAACGGTTTTGGGAAGGGGGTCTGTTGTGGGGGTTTGGGGCTTTTCTTTTCCTCCCATTTGCTTTCCCCACATTTCTACCAAAAGGAAACTTTTCCCCCCCCCCCCCCCCCAATCCCAAGAAGAAGAGCGGGTAATGTCGTGTTTTTGTTTTCTCTGAATCTGTAAAGGGTTTTTTCCGTTCCGGGTTAAGGTGTTTCCCGGGGCGAGTGAGTGACATCAGTCCTGAAACAAACAGCCAGGAAACTGGTACATCGTGTTATCCCTTCGACCCAAACCCCGATGCGGATTTTGTTGCCCCCAAAACTATGTTTTTTCCCGTTTAAACTTGTGCTTTTTGTGAATTTTGTTTGGGTGCGCCCCACCTAACCTTTCTCTCACTTGCGGGCCCTTTCCACGTTGTTCTTTTTTTTCCCCTTTAAAAACCCGTCCCACATCTTATCATTTGGTTTTGGGGTGGGGGCATGGGTTGCATGTACCCCAACGGGTTTAAAGCGAGGGGCGTCTTTTAGCCCCCGAACCCCGACTGAAAAGGGTTTGTCCGGGAAAATTTGTCCGAATGAATGTGCGGGCTTTTCGGGATACCCTGTGAAAGAAAAAATTTTTTAAAGGGCCCCCCAAAATTTGTCACGCAAAGCGTTTTAAAGGTCTTCTTTTTTTTCTTTTAAAAGGGGGAAAGTACACCCCATGAGTTGGGGGTTTGAAACAAGATTAAGGGGAAAATGCCTAAACAGAGAACCATTTTTCAGAAGATCAATGCCAAAACGCGAATACTTTGAAAATTTGGGGCTGAAGAGCCTGCTTGAATGGGGCCACACCCTTTTAATTGTTGAAACCCCCCCAGGAATTTTGCGGGGGGTCTTTAGGGTTTTTCCCCCCCAACATGTGTTGACAAAGGCTACTCTTCCCTGTGTTTTTCTTTTTGGGGGGGGAAAAAACCCCCCCGGCTTTAGGGGGGAAGAGAGGTTTCTTTCGTTTTTTCCAAACGGGTCATGTACTCAAAACCCAAAAGTCCCTTTGATTTTCCTCCCCCCCAAACGTTTGGATATTTTGAATATAAAATCCAGGGGCCCAAAAAAAAATTTCAAATGCCCAAAAACTTGTTTCTGACGGGCCCGATACACAGGTATTGATTGGGGTCCCGTTTACCACAAACTTGAATGGGTTTTGCTTTTTACTTTTTTTTTTCTTTCCCCCCTCGCCTCTTCTTGTCTTCCCCCTCCCCCTCCCCCCTCCTCCCCCCCTCTTTCTCCTTTTCCTCCCCCCAAAACTCCTCAGCAAAAAAAAACCCGCCCTTTTTTGGGCTGACTAATTCCTCCTTTCTGCCCATAGCGTCATATCCAATCCTCTGAATAAAATTTGGGTTTTGATGACATTGGGTCTTTATTGGGAAAAATTTAAAAAACCCCACCACGGTCATTGTGGGGGTACTCTTCCATTTTTTTCATTAAAGGGAACGGGAAAGGAAAAGTCCCCTGAGAGTTTACAGACTCGTACCCTGCGAAGGGAAACCAATGATGGCTTCTAAGTAATCGAACGATCTTCAAAAGGGTTCCAGGGAGAAGAGAAAAGGGGTTTTCTAAAATTGGGGCTAAAAACTTCACCTGGTGTCAACAAGTTTGCGGGGGCCCCCATCACTCCGAAACAACGGGGCCCTTTTCAAACCCATACACGGGAAGGGGACGGGGAACAGAGAGGGGAACGGTCTAGCTGTGAAATGTCGTGCGGGGGTGTGCTTGTTTTGTTTGTGGTAAGTCATCTGTCTCAAAGAAAAATTCAAAGTCAAAAGAGCTCTGTAAGGAAAAACAAAATTTGAATCAACAAAATCCCAAAATCGCAGAGTTTTTAAAAACACCGTTTCCCGGGGGTTTGTTTTTCACCCCCTTTGTTTGTGTGTTGAGTCTGACTGCCTTGAAAAGTGTTCTCGTGTTTGTTTAGCTCCCAAAAAGGTATGCCAGATTTTTGCCACTTTTTGGAAAAGCTACCCACATGTCCTACTTTAAATGTCAAGGGGGGTGCATAAAAGGGTTTTTTTTTTCCCAACACTTTAAGCGTGTCTCTTTTTTGTAATCCCCTGCCCACAAGGAACAAAGGCAGGGGGGTGTTTCTTTTTATCAAATCAAACAAAACCACTTTGGGATCTGAAACTTAGTTTAAAACCGATCCCAATTTAACAAGTAATGCGGAAAAAATGTATCGTGGGTGTTTACACCCTACCCATTTGTGTTTAGGGGGACCGGTTGTTTTTTTGTAGGGAATGTACAAAAACCCCTTTGGGGAACAGACAACGAAAGAAACAAAGTCCTTTCGTTTTTAAACAAAACCAGGGTTTCACTTTTTGCAGCGTGTTCAGAAAACGATGGGGCAAGGGAAAGTCGGAAAGGGGGAGTCACAGCCACAACCAAGGGAAAATCGGTAGGGGGTTCACTTTGAAAGAGGGAGAAAAGGGGGGGCCCTTTAAAAAGGTAACGAATTTGGGTTCGTTCTTTTGAAAAAGGGCCCAGCAGGCCCTGACCCACGCAAGTCAGAAAAAAAGGACAAAAATCTTGTTTTAAATTGAGGGCCGGGGCCCTTTGCCCTAAAGCCCGTTTTAAACACAGGCGTGAAAAAAGAAGATCTCCCGGCCCTTTTGCTGAAAAGAAAAAAAAGAAAAAAATTTAAATTTTTAAAACTTTTGTTTTTTTATGGAAAACATCCAAAAGTGATCCCATTTGGGAGAATCATAAAAGGATGGGTTTTTTCCCCAAAAAAAAGGGTAAAACCGATTGAATTTTCCCAGGGCGTTTTATTTTTGAAGCTTCCCAAAATTTTTTTGGGTCTTACACTTTTTCACCCCCGGGGAGATAAATGATTAACAGCTTTTTTTTCTTTAGCGGTGTGTTAATTTTTTCCGGGACAAAAAAAAAGGATAAAAAAAACAGCCTCACTGTCACTTTTGCGTTTCCCTTTTCCCGCAGCTTTAAAACCCCGGACTCTTCCCGGTTTTTTTTAACCACTGCGGGGGTCCGCTTTGGTTTTGGGGGTCCAGGGTCTTTGCGCCCAAAAAACCAAAACAGGACACAGGGGGCCCATGACTGATCAGTGGGGTTAGGTTACCCGGGAACATCGATTGCGGTTGGTTCGGGGGTAAACCAGCAGGCCCTCGGGGCAGGAAAAAAAGGGGAAACTGAAGTCGGGTATCTTCTTTTTTCCGTGCAGACATTTTTCTGGCACCCCGCGTAGACGTATCTTTTCATGGTAAATTCTTGACAAAGGGAAAAGGGAGCGGGATGGGGCATTTTTTCAGGGGAAAAGTTCGGGCCCTTTCTGATCAAAGACTAAAAACCCTCTGTTTTTTTGGCGGGAAGTGCTCTGCCCCCTCAATCCGTTTGGGGGGGTTTTGGTTTCCCTTCTCTAAAGGTTACTGTTTTTCCTTTGTCCCTTTGTTCCAACTCCTCCTGGGTCTCATTTAACCCCCGCCAACCCCCCCCCACCGTCTTTTTTTTCTGTATATTGTTTAAATTAAACCCCGCAGCCCCCAAGTTTTTTTTCTTTGTTTCTGACACCCCCCCTTGGGCCCTTTGGGCGCGTGTTTAAAATACCCCCCCCAGGGTTTCTTTTGTTCTTTTAGTTTTTGATTAATAAACCCCGCACCCCCTAAGCTCTTGTTTTTTGGGTTTTTTGCACGCCCCCCTTCAACCTTTTGGGGCCGTTTTTTCAAATCCCTAAACAAAAACAACAGCCCCCCCCAAACCGA
>CM031622.1:57720381-57740381 GCA_018398815.1 Conus ventricosus | reverse complement strand
AATGGGATCACTGACACTGGAAGAAAACAAATCCTTAAAGTGTTTATACCACAAATCTGGGGTAATGCTGCTTTGTATGAATTCTTTCTTTGTTAAAGATGTGACCGTTTTCTAAAAATGCTTGGTTCTTTAGAACTTGAGTGAAGTGCGTTAAGAACTTTTTCTTTGTGTTTCTCTTTTTTCTCTGCAAGAACATGCTTATATTCTTAAATTTTGTCTGTACTGAGCCACAAAAGAAACGCAAACGATGGGTCCATTCAATGTACTCTCATGTTGTTGACATTTAATTGCAACCATTGAAATGAATTGAATGCAACCATTGAGTTTCTGGCTTTAGTGTTCTTATTGTTGGCTGAAGCAAAAAGTAGTCACGTGTCATGAGTGTCACGGAGAGGGTCAGTAACGAGTGTGTCCCCCACGAGCGTTGATAACAGCCTGACATCTGGCGGGCATGGAGTGGATCAGACGGTTGACAGTGGCCATGTTGACGTTGTTCCAGATCTGCCTCAGTGCCTGCTCTAGCTGACGGGCTGTGGTTGGCCTCAGCTGAACAGCATTCAGCTCCCGTTTGAGATGGTCCCAGAAGTGTTCGATAGGGTTCAAATCAGGGCTCAGCAAGGGCCACTGCAGAGCTCTGATGCCCTGTTGCTGCAGGAAGTCTGTGGTGACTCTGGCAGTGTGTGGACGAGCATTGTCCTGCTGGAGAGTGAGGTGGCCGTGCTGCTGGAAGTGGGGCACAACAAAGGGCCTCAACACCTGGTCAATGTATCGCTGCACAGTAACGCCATTTGCGCGACCAGGGCCAATGCCTAGGAAAACAATAGGCCCAACAAGCTGGTTGAGGCTGATTCCTCCCCATAACATGATGCTCGCACCTCCCCAAGCGTTGATCTTGTGGACGTTGTTGTTGGCATACCTCTGGTTGCGCCTCCTCCACACCCGGATTCGGCCATCAGCATGATGAACACAGTATCGGCTCTCATCCGTGAAGAGGATGCCCCTCCATTCCCGCCAGTTCCAGTTCTTGTGCTGCTGGGCCCATTGCAGTCGTTGTTGCCTATGTCTTGGAGTAAGAACAGGTCGCCTTATGGGACGGCGACAGTGCAGGTGATGTTCTGTTAATCGACGCCGCACAGTTTCACCAGAAATTGGTGCACCATGCCTGCCAATGGTGTTTCTGGCCGTTTCCGTTGCATAAGTGAATGGCTCACGCAGGTGACGGCGGTGAATCGCCCGATCCTGTCGCGCAGTCGTTACACGGGGTCTGCCACTACCTGGGTTGTCCCGAGCGTCGCCATTTGCCTGGAACCTGGCCCACAAACGACAAATTGTAGAAACAGCCACGCCAAACGCAGCTGCGATTTGTGCAGCACGGTTTCCGGCTTGGAGTCGCCCTATGGCTGTTTCTCTGTCGACGGCGCTCAGTCTTGGCATTCTGGTCATGTGGAAGTGATTGCTTTGCCAGGGCGTAACAGCCTGGGTTTTTATTCCTAGTGATGTGTGAATACTGTTCAGTGAGAAAGATTGACATGACTGTTTGCATTCACCTTGCACATGCAAAAACGCGCTTCCACGTTCATGGCGCCGGTGTGAGCTCATTTCTAGTGAAACTGACCTGATTTGCACGTGCTACACACTAGGTCTATGCTGACTCATGACCGCACGGAATATATGGTCACAGCGCACCTACAGTACCATGATTATATTCACCCCTACCTACCCTCCATTTGCGTTTCTTTTGTGGCTCAGGATATATATATATATATATATATATATATATATATATATATATATATTATATATATATATATATATATAAAACAAATAAATTCCAAGGATAAGTACCGAGCACCATTCCAGCAACTTACAAAGCAGCTTGGTGTTTGCAATGACTGCAAGAAATATTCAATTATAAACAAAGCTTGCTCTTATGTCTTAGATTGAAGAAATAGGGGTGGGGGGGGGGGGAGATAAGCATTCATATCTGCAGTGGCAGTTAATACTGCCTAACTAACAGTATGTGCTCAAGTGGGTGGATGGGGAAAAATAAAATAAATGCTTCTCAAAATGAGCCTTCAGCAAGCTTATAATCTCCAATAGGGAGGAAACTCACTAACACATAACTCCTGGTCATATACTGATATTTCGAAACCTGGTTGTTTCTCCTCAGTGACCGCGGAAAGTGGTAATTTGACTCCTCTGCCTTTTCGGTGTTAAGAAGAATGCTATCCCAGAAAAGGCTGGTGTGCAAACCGTAGTATGTTTGTTGAGGTTTCAAAGGTTTCACCTTTGGTTGGTTTTTTGAAACCCCAACAAACATACTACGGTATTGCACACCAGCCTTTTCTGGATAGCATTCCAGGTTTCATTTTTGCTGTACAGTAGCGTTTTCGTGGTGTGGAATATGATTTGCATTTCTGACCCTGTTATGTCTGTATGGTTACTAGCAAATTTCAGAGCTTTGGTGAGCAGTTCCTCATCTATGGATGGGTAAAAATCTACAATGGTCGAATGTGATGAATACCGTGTTGCTTTGTTTATCAAGTGTTTTGAACCATTGAATAACTTCATTTGTGTTCTTCCAGAGGTTGTATTCAGAGTTTGATTTTACGTTCTTTATTGTTTTGTCTAGGATTTTCTTACTTATTTTGCCTAATTCAGATTTAGATGGGTTTATTAGTCTACATGTTGGGTTTTGTGAAAGTTAGGCTTGTGGTCCTTGAGTGTTATGAACTCTTCTTTTGTTGCTGTCACTTCTACCCTGTCACTTAGATCCATGCGATGTGCAAGTTCTTTTTCTTTAGTGCGGATATTGTCATGTGTATTTTTATCGGCTTTTTTTTAGTTTTTCTGAATATTTTTGTCAAGAAGTTGGAAGTATTCTTTTGGTTCCATTTTGTAGTAGTTACTGGTTTTATCAGCCTTCACAAATATTTTTTTGTCGTTTTGTATTTGTTTTATTTGTTTTTTTTAATGTTGTTTGAAAATCGTTGTTAAATTTTTTGAGTTGGATGTTGGCTATCATTCTTTTCATTTTTATCCTCAAACGGTTTCATTTCGTCTATGGCTGGTGGTGATCGCCATGATTTGAAGTCGTAGGTGTTTTTGTCCTCTTTTACATTTGGATTCAGAAAAAAGAAAGCTCTCCATCTCATATTGTGCATGAACTTTTCAGTTTGTTCTATTAGTTTTTTTATATAGGATTGTGGACTGGAAAATGGTATGTCTTTTGTTGACTGTCTAAAATTGATTTCTTCCATTTTAAAATCTTTTAGGTCACAGTGGTCAACGGGAGGAGCGATTAAGATTAGTGTGGTTAAAATACCCAAAATGATTTTGATAGTGCTCGACCCCTTAGGGAGCAACATTTGTTAAAATAGGTTTTTTAAAAATAAAATCTACAAATTTGTTTCCAGCGCGTTGCGCTGTCATCAGGATGGTTTTTGGTTTGCCCACCGCCGATGTTATATAGCGTCTAGGCTCCCGTTTGCGGTTGTTTGCACGTGCGGGTTGGCTGCACGTGTTTTTTGGGGGCTTTCAGGTTTTTGTTTTGGGTGTATTCACTAACAACGATTTCCATTTATGCCTGCAGTTGTTTACGATTTCTGTTTTGGTGTTTAAAGTTGCTAAGTGTGGTTTGCATAGTATTAACCATTTTTCAGTTAAACATTGGTTGCACTTTTTTGAAACATTGCTGTATGGTGATGCTCTTTTTATGATTTTCCAGGATATATTGTAGCTTGTTTTTGCGTCTTTAAGTTTCCAGATATATTTGCTCAGTTCTGTTTGGTTTTTATATTTTTCTTTATTAAATGACTGTTTGTGGTTTGCATATCTGGTTTTGAAGTGGTTTTCAGTGATCCCTATGTATGTTTCTTTTCATTTTCTGATGTCACAGTGGCTTGGTATACAATGTTGTTGTGAAGGCATTTATTGCTCAGGGGGCACTGCTCTTTTTTGATGCAATTGCAAGATTTCCTTTCTTCACCCTTCTTTGCTGTGTTAGTTTTCATTTTATTAGATGCGTCAATTAAATTTTTGAGGTTGGGCATGCATGAATACGATAGTTTGACGGTGTTTTTGTTGAATATTTTATATAGTTTGTGTTCTTTTGGGAACGAGGTTGTTAAAATTTTAAAGAATTCTTTTCCTATGTCTGTTTTGAGTTTTCCGTCGTATGGTGGGTTGTACCATGTGATTTTTCTTTTCCTGTTTTTCTTATTTCTATTTGTGTTATTGTCTGGATTCTATTGTAGTTTGTAGTTGTACCCACCTTTTTGCAGTGCTTCTTGATATTCTACTGCTGCATTGTTGAATACTCTTTCATTGCATGACAGGTTTGATAGTCTCTGATTTATGCCATATCAGGTGTCCCTGTGGCTCAGTGGTTAAAGTGCGAGTCATTAAGTAGAAAATGAGCATGTCCAGAGGGTCATGGGTTCGAATCCCAGCCATGGCTCGTCCCAAGATGGGGAAAAAAAAAGGGGGCAGCAGAGGGACATCCGGAGTCATGAACCGGGTGTGGCCCAACCCACCTAGAGTGTCAGGAGATAAGGGCCGAAACACTTGCTTGAAGGGGGCTTCTCTTCTGAGGACTCTCTGCTGCCACGCTCTCCACGAGTTTCTTTCTACTGATGCATGGGTAAACCATTGACTTCCGGGAATAGGCCGGAGGACGTCCGGGAAAGACCGAGGACACTGGGAAAGACCAGAACCAAGGGCTTTGTGGGCTGGCTCCCCACTTTGCCTTAAACATGTGGCTACTAAAAATAAAAGGAAAAGATGCTCCCAGGATTCACCGAAAGGGGGAGAGAATGATGAATCCATCGGTGCTCAACCAATCACGACTGCAAATCCCAAACGGACTATGAACATGGACCAAATGGAATATCCATGTGTCTGTGGAAAGCGTTTCGCTACCACCCGTGGCATGAAGATCCACAGGACAAAGATGGGATGTGTGAAGACTCATCTGAATGAGCAGCAGCGCATTGCATCAGCAGATAAGACGTCGGAAGACCAAGGCCAGGATTTAAACCACAGTGCCAAGGACATCCACGCTGTTGGTTCGGATGAGGAATTTGCACAGGCCCTCGATGCCAGGCGCCTGAAACTCAACCTGCCACGAGCAAACGAAACTGAAGATTGGGAGAAACTGGATGCAAAAATCGTCCACAGACTCGATGCACTGATAGGGAAAAGCACCCTGGAACACAAACTAGCCACATATGGGCACATTGTGTATGCCACATGTAGAGACGCCTATGGAGTAAAACTACCCAAAGAGAAAACACCTCCAAAGAAATCCAGACGCCAAGAAAAGATGGACAAGATCAGAGTCCAAAAGAACAACCTCAAGAAGCAAATGAAGACCACACTGCCAGCTGAAAAACAAGGCTTGGAAAAACTGTGGAAGACCTGAAAGAAAAACACAGCGCCCTCAGCAAAGCGGAATCTGCGAGAAGAGGAAGAGCAAAAAGAAGAAGACACAAGAGCGCTTCTTCAGAGACCCCTTCCAGTTTGCCAGAACACTCTTTGAGCAGCCAAAATCTGGGACCCTAAGTGTGGACAAAGGAGTTCTTGAGCAGCATCTGAGGAAAACATACTCTGACTCACAGAGCAAAGCACCACTCGACATTCAAGGTCTGGTGTGGCCAACCAACCCTGAGGAACAGTTCAATGGCAACCTCCAACGTGGCGGAAATCAAGAAGGTGGTCGACAAAGCCAGAGCCAAATCATCACCAGGGCCAAACGGAATACCTTACCAGCTTTACAAGAAATGTCCCAAGGTGCTGGAGTGGCTCCACAGGCTGCTGCGATCGGCTTGGAGAAACCAGAAGATCAGCGGCCAGTGGATGACGGCAGATGGTGTGTACATCCCCAAAGAGCAAAACTCAAGTGACATCAGCCAATTCAGGCCAATATCACTACTGAACGTCGAAGGGAAAATCTTCTTCTCTGTCATGGCAGCAAGGCTGACCAAGTACCTGATGGAAAACAAGTACTTGGATGTGTCAGTCCAGAAAGGTGGCATCCCAGGCGTGGCTGGCTGTAGAAACACGCCACAATGATCTGGGACGCAATCCAAAAAGCAAAAACAGAAAGAGAGACCTGGACGTAGTGTGGCTTGATCTGGCAAACGCATATGGATCTGTGCCCCATGAGATGATACAGTTGGCTCTTGAGATGTACCATGTGCCAAAGAACATCCGCGACATGCTCAAGAAGTACTTCAATGGCTTCTCAATGCGGTTCTCTACCAAGGAGTAACACAACTGATTGATCAACTTGGAAGTGGGCATTGCAATGGGCTGTGCAATTTCCCCGATACTGTTCGTGCTGGCAATGGAACTCATCTTGAAAGCAGCAACAAACAATGCGAGACAAACAGACCTTGGCGATGGATACAAGATGCCTCCTCTCAAGGCCTTCATGGATGACACTACAGTGATTTCATCCAGAGAAGACGAGACACGTCATGTGCTGGAGAGGCTGGACGACATAGTTGCCTCATCCAGAATGAAGTTCAAGCCAAAGAAATCACGGAGTCTCTCACTGAGGAAAGGAAAAGTGGCCGAATCTGTGGTCTTCAGTGTTGCCAACCAGGCCATTCCAACAGTCACAGAAGAACCAGTCAAGAGCCTTGGAAGATGGTATGAGATACGTTGAAAGACACACAAAGAGCAAAAGAAACCAAGCAGATGGCGGAAGAAGGCTTGGAGACCATTGACCAGTGTGGGCTCCCTGGCAAATACAAGGTCTGGTGTCTGCAGTTCATGCTGATACCAAAGCTCCTATGGCCTCTGATGATATACGACATCTGCACCAGCACAGTGGAGGCAATGGAAGCCAAAATCAACAAGTTCACAAGGAAATGGCTTGGTGTCCCACCCTGTCTGACTGACATCGCGCTGTACTGTCGCCAAGCAAAGCTCAAACTACCACTGAAATCCATCCTGGAGGAATACAAAGCAGGAAGATCAGACTTCAAAGCATGCTGGAGGACTCAGGAGACAAGGTGGTAGAAGCAATCAAGCCCCAGCTGAAGACAGGCAGAAAATGGAAAGTTCAAGAGGCGATGGATTCTGCAAAAGAAAGTCTCAAGATCAGAGAAATAACAGGACACACGCAGACCAACAGACAAGGACTGGGGGTGACCAAAACTGAATGGTGGTCAAAGGCCAAAGGAAAGCCAAAAGAGACATGATGATTCAGGAGATGAGAAAAGAAGAAGACCAAAAAAGACTCCAAAAAGCAGTCCAGCAGAGCCAGCAAGGGCAATGGACAACGTGGGAGAATGCACTCCAAAGAAGTCTAACTTGGAATGACATTTGGCACATGGCCCCTCTCAGGATCAGCTTCATTCTCAGATCTGCATATGACCTTCTGCCCTCAAATGCAAACCTGATGAAGTGGGGGAAAACAGACGATCATGCATGCCCCCTCTGCCATGAAAAACAAACAGTGGAGCATGTTCTAAGCTCATGTAAAGTAGCCCTGGCTCAAGGAAGGTACACATGGAGGCACAACCAAGTGCTCAAAAAGATTGTACAAGTAGTCTGGGCTAGTACCAACACCACAAAAGGGAGAATCAGGACTCCAAAAGCACCCGCAACATTCTTCACGCAGGAGGCAGCAAATCAGGCCAAGAACAACAGTGCCACTCGAAACATGCAGGCAGAGTCTGCTGGATGGGGCAGATGACTGGGAGTGCACTGCAGACCTCCCAGAATGGAAGAGTCACCCAGAGATCATCAGCAAGAGTGGCATGAGACCAGACATAGTAGTCCACTACTAAGTCAACCAAGCAGCTGATCATGATCGAGCTCACGGTGCCATATGAGAACAGAATGGAGGCAGCTCAAATCTACAAGACTGAAAAGTATGCTGATCTGGCAAACAGCCTGAGGAGAGAAGCTATCAGGTCAAAGTCCTCACTGCAGAAATTGGAGCTAGGGGATTTGTAGGAACGTCTGCATACAGCCTCATGAAACAGCTCTCAGTTGCAGGGAAGGAAAAAACCAGAGCACTGAAAGCAATGGCAGAAGCGGCAGAGAGGTGTTCAAGCTGGATCTGGTCAAGGAGGAACAAAAGTGAACTTCATAAGGCTTAATTTCCCTACAAATATCAGGTGTCCCTGTGGCTCAGTGGTTAAAGTGCGAGTCATTAAGTAGAAAATGAGCATGTCCAGAGGGTCATGGTTCGAATCCCAGCCATGGCTCGTCCCAAGATGGGAAAAAAAAAGGGGGCAGCAGAGGGACATCCGGAGTCATGAACCGGGTGTGGCCCAACCCACCTAGAGTGTCAGGAGATAAGGGCCGAAACACTTGCTTGAAGGGGCTTCTCTTCTGAGGACTCTCTGCTGCCACGCTCTCCCGAGTTTCTTTCTACTGCCATTGGGTATGACTTTTAATACAGATGGTGGGTGGTTGCTTTGATGTTTACATAGATAGGTGTGTCACTGGGCTTCTTGTATAGTTTATATATGTAGTTGATGAGATCAAGTGTTATGTCTAGGTAGTTTACTACCTTTTTGTTTTGCTTCAATGGTGATTTTTAAGTTGTGGTTTTGGAAGATTTTTACATAATTCTTTTTCTTATTTTCAATGGTTCTTGGGTTGTTGGTTAGTGCAGCAAGGCCGTCGTCTCTGTATATCCAACGTGTTTTCCGAGTTGTTTCTTGATGTTGGATAGCATAAATAGTCCGACCAGTTCGCATTGTTTCTGCACCGTCGAGCACTATCAAAATCATTTTGGGTATTTTAACCAAACTAATCTTAATCGCCCTACACGTTAGCACTGTGACCTAAAAGATTTTAAAATGGAAGAAATCAATTTTAGACAGTCAACAAAAGACATACCATTTTCCAGTCCACAATCCTATATAAAAAAAAACTAATAGAACAAACTGAAAAGTTCATGCACAATATGAGATGGAGAGCTTTCTTTTTTCTGAATCCAAATGTAAAAAAAGAGGACAAAAACACCTACGACTTCAAATCATGGCGATCACCACCAGCCATAGACGAAATGAAACCGTTTGAGGATAAAATGAAAAGAATGATAGCCAACATCCAATTCAAAAAATCTAACAACGATTTCCAAACAACATTAACAAAACAAATAAAACAAATACAAAACGACAAAAAATATTTGTGAAGGCTCGTTAAAACCAGTAACTACTACAAAATGGAACCAAAAGAATACTCCCAACTTCTTGACAAAAATATTCAGAAAAACTACAAAAAGCCGATAAAAATACACATGATAATATCCGCACTAAAGAAAAAGAACTTGCACATCGCATGGACCTAAGTGACAGGGTAGAAGCGACAGCAACAAAAGAAGCGTTCATAACACTCAAGGACCACAAGCCTAACATTCACAACAACCCAACATGTAGACTAATAAACCCATCTAAATCTGAATTAGGCAAAATAAGTAAGAAAATCCTAGAAAAAACAATAAAGAACGTAAAATCAAACTCCGAATACAACCTCTGGAAGAACACAAATGAAGTTATTCAATGGTTCAAAACACTTGATAAACAAAGCAACACGGTATTCATCACATTCGACATTGTAGATTTTTTACCCATCCATAGATGAGGAACTGCTCACCAAAGCTCTGAAATTTGCTGGTAACCATACAGACATAACAGGGTCAGAAATGCAAATCATATTCCACACCACGAAAACGCTACTGTACAGCAAAAATGAAATCTGGATCAAGAAAACGAACATAAACTCAACATTTGATGTAACTATGGGATCATATGACGGTGCAGAAACATGCGAACTGGTCGGACTATTTATGCTATCCAACATCAAGAAACAACTCGGAAAACAAATTGGATTATACAGAGATGACGGCCTTGCTGCACTAACCAACAACCCAAGAAACCATTGAAAATAAGAAAAAAGAATTATGTAAAATCTTCCAAAACCACAACTTAAAAATCACCATTGAAGCAAACAAAAAGGTAGTAAACTACCTAGACAAACACTTGATCTCATCAACTACATATATAAACCATACAAGAAGCCCAATGACACACCTATCTATGTAAACATCAAAGCAACCACCCACCATCTGTATTAAAAGCCATACCCAATGACATAAATCAGAGACTATCAAACCTGTCATGCAATGAAAGAGTATTCAACAATGCAGCAGTAGAATATCACGAAGCACTGCAAAAAGGTGGGTACAACTACAAACTACAATAGAATCCAGACAATAACACAAATAGAAATAAGAAAAACAGGAAAAGAAAAATCACATGGTACAACCCACCATACGACGGAAAACTCAAAACAAACATAGGAAAAGAATTCTTTAAAATTTTAACAACCTCGTTCCCAAAAGAGCACAAACAATATAAAATATTCAACAAAACACCGTCAAACTATCGTATTCATGCATGCCCAACCTCAAAAAGTTAATTGACGCATCTAATAAAATGAAAACTAACACAGCAAAGAAGGGTGAAGAAAGGAAATCTTGCAATTGCATCAAAAAAGAGCAGTGACCCCTGAGCAAAAAATGCCTTCACAACAACATTGTATACCAAGCCACTGTGACATCAGAAAATGAAAAAGAAACATACATAGGGATCACTGAAAACCACTTCAAAACCAGATATGCAAACCACAAACAGTCATTTAATAAAGAAAAATATAAAAACCAAACAGAACTGAGCAAATATATCTGGAAACTTAAAGACGCAAAAACAAGCTACAATATATCCTGGAAAATCATAAAAAGAGCATCACCATACAGCAATGTTTCAAAAAGGTGCAACCTATGTTTAACTGAAAAATGGTTAATACTATGCAAACCACACTTAGCAACTTTAAACACCAAAACAGAAATCGCAAACAACTGCAGGCATAAATGGAAATCGTTGTTAGTGAATACACCCAAAACAAAAACCTGAAAGCCGCCAAAAAACACGTGCAGCCAACCCGCACGTGCAAACAACCGCAAACGGGAGCCCACACGCTATATATACTGAACAACATTAAAAACGCACCGTTTTGATTTGCCGATTTCCCATTTGGAAAAAATGTGTATTTGGATTTGGTATAGTAACACAATTTTTAAGGGACACAGATTCACACTGCCTCGGTTTTTCCGCGCTTGCCGACGTTCGTGTGACGCCCACGTGCAACTCGCCCAAAACAACTTTCTTGCCACTGGGGCCGAGACTGAACGTAGCACATCTGTTTCTTTGTCTCAAATGGTGAGTTTGAAGTCACGCTGACTGGAAAACGGTATCAGTTGTCATTCGACCAGGCGAAGTGGTCCGAAAACAATGCCGCGACTGTCTATGCAAGAACGCGAGCGAGCCATTGGAATGTTAATGGTAGGCATGTCATCGAGAGAGACAGCCAAACAACTGAACTGCAGTCACTCAACAATTGTAAGGCTATCACAACGTTTGGCAGCAACTGGTTCCACCACTGATCGGCGCCGAACGGGCCAACCTCGTGTTACCACACCAGCGCAAGATCGATACATTCGACAGCTTCATCTTCGTAATCGATTCCTTACAGCAGCAGAAACATGTTGCCAGGTGGTTGGTCGACGGGGTCCAGTGTCTGGACAAACCGTTCGACGTCGATTGCAAGAATCAGGGCTCAATGCAAGACGCCCTCATGTTGGCCCAGTCCTCACCCGTAGACACCGTCAGCAACGCCTGCAGTGGGCCAACCAGCATCTGCCATGAACACGACGTCAGTGGAGAGCTGTGCTGTTCTCTGACGAAAGTCGATTCGCGTTATCTCATGCTGACGGGAGAATGAGAGTCTGGAGGCGTGTCGGGGAACGCTACGCCAACTGCTGAGTGTTTGAAGCCAATAGATGGGGAGGGGGCAGTCTGATGGTTTGGGGGGCATTCAGTCATGACTACCGGACACCTCTGTACTTTTTTGACAACCATGTGAATGCCAACACGTACCAGCAGGTGCTGCAGAACCACGTCGTCCCACTGTTTGGCCAGCACCCGGAGCTGCAGTTCTTCCAGCATGATAATGCACGACCCCACACCGCAAGAGCCACCGCTGCGTTTCTCCAGGTGAACAACATTGCCGTGTTGCCCTGGCCATCTCTGTCCCCTGACATGGCTCCCATTGAACACGTCTGGGATGAGCTGGGCGTCTGGTGGCCCGTGGAAGACGTCCACAGACTCTCGATCATTTGAGGCGCGCACTGACCGAGGAGTGGGATGGACTGCCACAGGCGTTCTTGCACAACCTTGTCTAATCCATGAGGAGGCGCTGCCAAGCGTGCATCGGGGCAAATGGCGGACACACTCGGTATTAGAGCTCGCGGACGGACATGCTCGTCGTGGTGTACTTTTTGACAGGGACCCTAGTGAAGTCACCAGCTAATTTCAGATGAATTCGGCCATTCTTGTCAAGAACAGACATTTGTTTAATTGAAAAATGGATGCGTAATCAAATATGCTTACTTTCATTAAATAATTCTGTACTACCAACGTTGTCTGGGTCTTTTGGCAAGCGGTGCGTTTTTAATGTTGTTCAGTATAACATCGGCGGTGGGCAAACCAAAAACATCCTGATGACAGCGCAACACGCTTGAAACAAATTTTGTAGATTCTATTTTTTAAAAACCTATTTTAACAAATGTTTCTCCCCAAGGGGTCCAGCACTATCAAAATCCTTTGGGTATTTTAACCACACAAAATAAAAGACTCGGAATCCAGGTAACCTTGGCTCCTTGGCCACGAGTGCTGGTGCGGCAATGGGAAAGTTTTTCCTTGTGTTATATATATATATATATATATATATATATATATATATATATATATATATATATATATATATATATATAATATATATATATGTATATATGTATATATATATATAAAATATATATATATATATATATATATATATATGTATATATATATATATATATATATATATATATATATATATATATATATATATTGTATTCTGTCTTCCTCGGCCTTTTCTGGCGACTTTTGAGATGTTTTGATCTTCCGTAGAGTTTGTCTCAGAAAACGACGTTTGATCCAACATTCACCATCAAACCATGCATTATCATTTTTGTCGCCCATCGTGATCTGTTTTTGCATAACCGAGCCTGTTTTTTTTGCACAGCTTAATTACATTTATCAAGGCATTGTTGATATCGATGTCAATCAAGCCGAATGCGCTTGGCATCAGTAACAATCCTTCTTCTGAGTAAGACTTAGATCAATCTAAGAGAGAGAGAGAGAGAGAGAGAGAGAGAGAGAGAGAGAGAGAGAGAGAGAGAGAGAAGACTCAAGACTCAAGACTCAAGACTCAAAAACTTTATTACTCAAGGATAGAGATTTTAGGCAGTGCCTATTCTTCCAATCTGTCCTTGCTATTCTACAACATTCAACTAAACAGACTGCACATATTAATGACAGAAACAATGAAGAATATAGCAACATTATTATATTAACAATAACATTAGTAATAAGAATAATAATTATAAGGAAAAAAAAGAAAAAAAAAAAAAGAAAAAATCCATCACAAAATTACACAAACACAATCAGACACGTACGCGCGCGCGCTCACATGCATGCACACGCCCACACATACACGCATGCATGCGCATACCCACATCCACACCCATACCACACACACACACACACACACACACACACACACACACACACACACACACACACAAAACACACACACACACACACACACACATTTTCATTAGCTAATATAGAGGCAAGCATAAAAGTAGGGCGTTGAGAATATGATCAAAGGTTAGATTTATTTGTTCAGTAAATGTTAAAAGTACTGCTGATTTGAAGGACCGGCAGTGATTGACATGTTTTGGCAGACGGAGGAAGAGATTCCACACAGATGGACCAAAATATGCAAAACTAGATTTGAACAAATCAATGCGGACACGTGGTAAAATGTAATTATTTGAATCATATCGCGTTGTTGCCATTTGGATAAACTCAGCAAGATATGTTGGCGCCATGTTTGCATGGACTTTAAACATTAGTACGCCTTATTATATAGTCATTGGCTCTGCATGGTAACATCATTAGTTTTGCGAATTTGCCCGTGGTTGATAGAGACTTGTCGGGAAGAATCAGCTTAATTCCCCGTCTATGCATAGAGTTGATCTTTTTATGTGATTTTCACCGCACCACTCCAGACAGTGGACGCATAGTTGATGTGAGAAAGGCAATGGCTTCAAAAAATAATTTCCGGTATGTGGTTCAACATAATAACTGACTTATTGAGTAAAAACAAATTGCGAGCCAACTGTTTGCAACATGATTTATAGTGATTGCCATTTAAAGTTCTCATCAATGATCACCGCCTAAGACACGGTGTTCGGTAACCTGCTCGATCAAGGTTTCACTCATTTTTAGGCTCAACATAAGATGCTGTCGTTGATGTTTCTGTCTCGATGCCTAGGACATACATTTTGTTTTGTGCGATTAAGGACCATTGGGTTTTGGTTGCACCATTCTAAGACATCAGTGATACTTTGTTGTAACGATTTTTGTACAGACATGATGTTTGTATCACTACAGTGAAGAGACTATCGTCAGCGAACAGATCACAGCTGACATCATTGTGAGATATGTGCATCGGTAGGTCATTTATAAAAATACAGAAGAGAAGAGGTCCAAGGACAGAGCCTTGTGGAACGCCACAGCTCACAATTCCTTCAGAGGAATAAGTACCGTTTAAGTAAACACGCTGGGTCCTGCTTTCAAGATATGACTGAAAGAAGGTGACTACTGCCGGATTTTGAAATTGCAGTCATTTTTTTAATAATATGCTGTGGTCTACAAGATCAAACGCTTTCTTAAAATCGAGGAAACAGTTTCCAGTGAGTTTTCTTTCGTTGATGGCTGATAGCCATGTATCACAGAGGCGTGTTAAGCCGTGTGGCATGAGTGATTTCGACGAAAGCCTGACTGAAATGGGTGGAACAGTTTGTGATGTTCCATGTGTTTAGTTAGTTTTGTGAACATGCATCTCTAGAGGTTTCGATACAAGATAAAAGAGATATTGGTCTAAAATTGTTTTAAATCAGTGAGATCTCTTGATTTGGTATGGGAATCACTTTTGCTGCCTTTAGACCACATGGGAAGACATTCTGATCAATACACAAATTATAAACATACGTAAGGGTATCAACAATGTAAGGTAGAGCAAGCTTGAGTATAGAAGCATTTAAGTTATCTGGACCCATTGCTTTTTTATTTTAATTTTTTGAAATATAAGGAACCAACTTCATTAATAGCTAGCAAGGGGATGATAAATGAATCTCTAGTATTTAATCGTTTTTGACAAAACGATTGAAGAACAGCTGGAGTTTCATATCGATTAAAGAATGTGACACGGCAGCTGTTTGTACTGATTCAGCTACCTGAAGGAAATGATTGTTGAAAGTGTTAGCAGACCACAAGTCGCAGTATTATCTGATTTCTTTCTCAACTTGTCAGTTATTTCATTAACAGCACGCCATAATGATGCTGTATCCCTGTTTGCGTTTATCAGTTTCCTAAAATGCTCAGATTTTGATTTTCTAACTAGATCTGATACTCTGTTTCTCTGCTTTTATATATCATCTACTTTTTTTTGCGGTTTTAAGTGCATCCTCAGTGCCATTTCTATAATAATGTCTTTCGTCAGCCAGAGAGAGAGAGAGAGAGAGAGAGAGAGAAAGAAAGAAGAGGTTCAAATAACTTACCAGGGAACAATACTTCCTACTTCATCGAGTCTTTGCTTCTTCAAGGAAGATTCCTTTGACAGCAAAGTCACTTGTTTTGAAGATCAATGTCAACTGGCTGTTTTCGCCGTTGTGTTTCTGTGGAATATGCATGCACAACTCTAACTAGACATTTGACTAACTGTCTGAACTTCTGAGAAGATAATGCACACTGGGGACGTTAGAGACTTTTGTCACTTTCAACAATATTGTTCGTTACAACAACAAGAAAACAAAACAAACCAACAAAAAAAAAACCTTAGTTTTGGTTTGAATGAAATCATGTTAAAGCAAAATCACATGAGACAAAATTTTGATTCAATGCCCGTTTTGCGCCGAATTTGACAAAGGTAGGTGATCGCTCGTTCTTCATTTTTGTTGTCTTGTGTGTTGTTTATCTTGTCTTATCTTGTGATTCGTTTTCCCACGCGTTCGGCGGAGTTATTATACATTCTTTTTTTTAAATTTGAAGGAGGCAGGTCAGGGAAGGGGGGTTTGCTTACCGGAGGGCTGTAAGAGTAACGCAGCTGAAAGGCAAAACCGAAGAAAACTGGTAAAAACAAACAAACGACTTGCAACAAAACACCACTCTCTTCGTTTAAAGGAATCTTTCTTTTGTTTCTTTCTTTCTCTTTGTGGCTGAAAAGAAGTAGAGAGAGATTTGTGACAGATTTGGGAAAATTCCATGAGTTCAAACGCATTTTAGGGGGACAACTAAGTGCGGTATAATCATACCATCTCTCTCTCTCTCTCTCTTTTCTCTCTCTCTCTCTCTCTCTCTCTCTCTCTCTCTCTCTCTCTCTCTCTCTCTCTCTCTCTCACACACACACACACACACACAACAACACACACACACACAACACACACACACACACGCACGCACGCACGCACGCACGCACGCACGCACGCACGCACGCACGCACACACACACCACACACACACACACACACACACACACACATGTACACAAGTACGCACAGGCGTGTGCACAAGAGAGAGAGAGAGAGAGAGAGAGAGAGAGAGAGAGAGAGAGAGAGAGAGAGAGAGAAAAGAGAGAGAGAGAGAGAAAGAAGAGAGAGACAGACAGACAGACCGACAGATAGACAGACAGACAGACATTGATTGAGAGAGAGAGAGAACAACTGTAGTTTTTATACAGAAAATGTTGCAAGATTATTGATCTATCAAAATAAATGAATAAATAAACTGTTAAATGATTGATAAATGAATGGATAAATACATAAACACATTAATATAGATAAACGGACGCACAATGTCAGTTCATTGCTTGCTTCCTTCCCCCTTTCAACTGAAGTCTCACCCGCTTCAAAGCTCGCTGTCTCTGCACCTGTCTGTGTCGTTCCAACACCCCGTTTAACAAATACAGGTACGGCGTCCCGGCAGCACTGATAAAAATGAAGAAAACTGACACTGACACATCACCAGGGACCCCTACCCCTTGTGACGTCACGATGGCCCACATCGTTACGAGATACCAGCAACAGGAATCCGTGACAGCTGGAGAGATGACGCGACGGGCCGCAATGAGGTCACGAGCTTTGTCGTCACAGATCAGAAAAGCCAAGGTATCTCCTGCAGATAATGGAGTAAACGTAGATCTGACCCAGCATAGTCAGTAACATCAACGCGCTATTCAGAACCCCTAGGACACTGAAGGCGTAGTGATGTCCCCCTGGTCGATCATCTGGCACAGGCCCGTGGAACACAAAGGCTTGTCTGACTGAACTCTCTCCCTGGTGACGCCCATAGGAATGATGGAGAACAGGCAGCTGCTAGCCAGGCCAGCAGACAGACAAACACAATCGTCTTCCTTCTCCGTTGAGTTCTCACCGTCTCTGACCACACCAAAACTAGGCACCCCGTCCAAGGTCATGCTGACATTCACAAGGACGCCTGTCTGAGTGTGACAAAGAAAACAGCATCGTCACATGGACATCTCTCTCTCTCTCTCTCTCTCTCTCTCTCTCTCCTTCTCTCTCATCTCTCTCTCTCTCTCTCTTTGTTGGCTCTCTCTCTCCAGTGCGGACACGATTAGACTTGACATTACTCGTAATCTAAAGAGAGAGAGGAGAGAGAGAGAGAGAGAGAGAGAGAGAGAGAGAAGAGAGAGAGAGAGAGGATAATTGCATGCTGATATAAGTAGACTATTGTGCTGGCTGCCTCTGATCGATGAATGGTGTCATGATTGTAGTGCTTTTGACAGAATAAGCTTGTCATCATGTTCCTGTTCTGTCTAGAGGCTAAACCAAAGAGTACTTGTTGATGTTGCTGTTAGCTGCAAAGAAATAAAAAAATGAAGGCTAGGTCCAGTAAAAGCAGATGCTGATGACCACAACTAGCAAAAAATGAAACATCCAGTTCTGGTGTTTACACCGAAGCGGTGATGTATACGAAAGCTGTGGTCTGTCCTTCCCTATCGTTAGCATACAGATGGTATCTGTGACCAGTTTGGTATCATCGATGCAAACCAATAAATGCAAACAAGTTTGTTTGCTGCTGGCTGTGGGAAGCAGTCTACGAGCTTTAAATTCTTGCTTTGTCTCCCTTTTTTTCCAGCTGTCCATAGAAGGAAACCTCAAGACAAGTCCAGCCAGATTGTCCACAGTGTGAGCTAACCTACATTTGCACAGTCAAACATGGTCACATACAAGGAGCAAGAGGCACCATGTTGCTCCGACGCTCGTACCAAAGGTAGTGAAATCTCGCCAACACACGCTGCAGCTGATCTTGTCATGATCTGGCCAGCTTCTTATGGTTTGAAAGAGGATGGACTGTCTTCATACCATAAAAATAACCGTTTTGATTCTGCCCATGGTGTTTCAAGATTAGCCATGTAATGATATGAGACATTGTGTCACAAGTCCGAGCCATGACGATTTCCAGACTCATCGAATTCAGTCAGATTGCCAGCTATGGTGATAGATTATCGAACAGACCTATGCATCTAGGTTCAATTAAAAAAGGCATGGTTTCCCCCATTTCATGATTAAGACGGACAAATTTAATGTCACTTCAAAAGTTTAAATGATCTTAATTAGGGTTTTAAATACACAAGGACACTTACCTGGCATGAGAGGAGAAAGAGAAGGCTGCCACTTTGCACACACTTACCTGGCATGAGAGGAGAAAGAGGAAGGCTGCCACTTTGCACCCGCTGCTTGATTTCCATGCTCTGTCCCCACCCAAAGGTAAGAACCGTGGTACATGTAGTCAGCGACGGACAGTACACAGAGGTACAACCCAAGCACAAATTTAGAAATACAAAGATGAGCAACAAACAGCTTGATGGGGTCCCTTTCTTCACGTTCCTCGAAAAATCAGCACCATGACGAAACCATTCCCCAGCAAGATGAAGAACACAAGAAAATGAAACAAAGTGCGCTGCACTTGACCTCCTAGAAGATGTTCACAGGTGGAAAATACAGGGAAGGTGTGTGGCAGTCTTTAACATGAAGTTGTCAGGCAGGGCCTGAATACAACACAGCCTGAAATTGTCCGCATACAGCTCTTGGAGACTGCTGAGATTCTTCAACAGGGTGGAAGAAAATTCTGAAATGTCACTGCCTCGAGGTCCAGCTTCCTGAGGTGAAGTTTGGATCAGGTCCCTCCTAACACGCTGTGTGTACTGCTGCCAGACAAACTAAGGCTGGTGAGTCCAGAGAAAGGTTTCAATCTGTGAGATTCAGGAACACCAGTTCTGTAGTGCTTAAGTCTAAGCTACTGAGTTTTGGAAAGCCTTTAGCAGCAGATGACTGGTTTGGGAAGAGAGCTACCAAGGGATTGCTTGCAAGGACCAAGTGGTTCAGATTGCTGGGCATTTTCCAAAGTGTCTAAAGAAACGGCTGTTAGCTGGTTGTGGCTGACATCAAGAATCTTGAGGTGGGGAAGATCAGGAAGAAGCAGTTCAGACAGGAAACAGCTGGTCAAATTCAGGTAGACTAGCATCACATTCTTCAGCAAACTTTCAGCCTTCATCCCTGTGTTAGAGGCATCCAGATAACGAACATCAGGGTAGTTCCCGGCAGGAAACATTTGATCACACACAAAAGCCAGTCCCTGACAGGAGCATTGGTCAGGACAGGACAAGGAGCAGAACCACTCATCATCATGCTGAGGGCAGTGGTTACAACCATCACACACATGATCTGGATGCAAGCATATCTGAGATTGACGGCAACGAAAGTACCCTGGACACGTGTAGGTC
>CM031622.1:57713891-57715281 GCA_018398815.1 Conus ventricosus | reverse complement strand
GGTATTCATACAGGAATCAGACGTTAGTTGTACCCCCATGGTGCGGTAATGCAAAGCAGCAAAACTCTGGAGGTTATATTTGATATGGAATGCTGCCCCTACGCCGAGCCCCCCCCCCCCCTCCCCTCCCCCTCTTCCACCTCTTCCCCCACTTCCCCACCCTGTCCTGTTCTGCCCACCCCCTCCCCCTCCCCCTCTCCCCGAACCCTCGCTCACCGCTTGCCGTACCCTACCCCCCCCCCCCCTTCCAGTCCCCCTTCCTCTCACACTTCCCCATCCCCTACTCCCCAACACACACGTCTTTTGTCCATAAAACGAACACGACCCCTTGGCTCAGTGGGTCTTTCCTATGTCTGCCATGATGTGCCGCCTTCCATTGTTCACACACACACACTGGGAGGCATTCTATAAAAGTACTGTGTTCTGTGTGTGATACTTTCGTCAGGAGGGTTACTGTGTTCTGTGTGTGATACTTTCGTCAGGAGGGTTACTGTGTTCTGTGTGTGATACTTTCGTCAGGAGGGTTACTGTGTTCTGTGTGTGATACTTTCGTCAGGAGGGTTGTGGTTACAGGCAAAACCAGAGCTGTGGTTGAACCAACAAAAAATATCGACTTCTGCCAGGTTTAAATTTTTTTTTAAAAATCATATTCAGCACAGCCTCGTGAGTTTATAGACAGGAAAACTGGTAAAACTTTGCCAGCTGAAATCAGACTCCGCGTTAACAAGTTCTTGAGTGGTGTGGGTGAATACTAGACGGAAGTCGGAGAACGCATTGCCCTTCGCCAATGTCGAACGAAACATGCGTTTGTCCTTTAGCCGGGATCTACACCAAAATTTAAAGGGGTTCGTCTTTTGGCCGTATTCCGTCTTTCCACCTAAATTTCGTAAAGGTTTCTTCTGTGGTGATGTTTTAGGTACCGTGCTGATGATTCTTGCGCCCGCCCTTTAATCCAGAATGATGTCACAGATCAACGTTCACTTTCAAGGGAGGGGAAGTGTGTAGGGCGGAGTGGAGGGAAGGAGGGGGGGGGGAGTCAGAACGGGAAGATGTCTTGGGTCTACCCTCCATCATTCATTGTAGTTGCGTCCCTTGGTGGTAACCAGATAAACCAGCAGGCCAACAGGTGCGGGTGGAAATACAAACCCCACAGTGAAGGTAACAGTTTGGAAACAGTGTGTGCGGTTCAGTTTCACAGTGTAGCCTACACT
The DNA here is from genome assembly GCA_018398815.1 of Conus ventricosus. Classification (NCBI taxonomy): domain Eukaryota; kingdom Metazoa; phylum Mollusca; class Gastropoda; order Neogastropoda; family Conidae; genus Conus; species Conus ventricosus. Next base: position 57,714,070 of record CM031622.1, on the reverse strand, counting down.
AACCTGACCTGCTCTGTTGAAATAAGAGTCAGAAACGATCTCGCTGATTTTAACCAATGATGTGGGCGCCGTCTCGTGGAATAACCGCTTGAGTGTGTGTGTGTGTGTGGGGTGGGGGTGGGGTGGGGGAGGTGCCTGCGTGAGTGCGTGCGTGCGTGCGCCTCTGTGTGTGTGTGTGT
>CM031622.1:57701391-57708891 GCA_018398815.1 Conus ventricosus | reverse complement strand
AGGGAAGGGATGAAAGAGAGAGCGAGAGAGAGAGAGAGAGAGAGGAGAGAGAGAGAGGAGAGAGAGAGGAGAGAGAGGAGAGAGGAGAGGAGAGGAGAGAGAGAGAGAGAGAGAGAGAGAGAGAGAGAGAATGGCGATCAAATGCAGAACGAGGAAAGCCAAATGTCCATACGTCAGGGGAGATAAAAAAAAACCCGTCAAGAAATGAATGACTAAAGAAGAAAATAGAGCAAGTTCAGCACATAAACTATAGAACAAGGAAAACGTGAGCAAAAGAAACAGAAACTTAAAAGAGACAAAACAAACAAACAAACAAAAAACAAAACAAAACAAAACAAAAACCCAAAAGACGGGCGAAAGAAAGAAATGGAAAAAAAAAGAGCAAGACTCCAATGAGGTTAGTTAAATGCTAATCGACATTTCCCATTAAACACGGAGGAGAAGAGAAGAACACAAAGTACGATCAAACTGTCGACTAATATCACATCATTTTTGTGAAAAGACATGAAATCAAAGTACTTCTATTACTACTACTACAATTAAGTAGTCAAATGCTTTGCATGTTTGTTTGTTTTTAATCTGAGTTAAACCACAAATGCGCGCGCGTACACACACACACACACACACACACACACACAACACACACACACACACACACACACACACACACACACACACACACACACACACACACACACCACTCTCTCTGTCTCTATATCTCTCCCTCCCCCCACACACACACACAGACAGACGCACACACACACACGCTTCTCTCTCTCTCCTCTCTCTTCTCTCTCTCTCTCTCTCTCTCTCTCTCTCTCTCCCACACACACACACACAACACACACACACACACACACACACACACCACTCTCCCTCACACACAACACACACACACACACACACACACACACACACACACACACACACCACACACACACAACACACACCACCACTCTCTCCTCCACTCACACACACCACACACACACAACACACAACACACACACACACACACACACACACACCACACACACCGACACTCACACACACACACACACAACAACAACACACACACACACACACCACACTACACTCCACGCTCCTGGCTCTCTCTCTCTCTCTCTCACACACACACACACCACACACACCACCCACACACACACACACACACACACACACACACACACACACACACACACACACACACACACACACACACACACACACACACACACACACACACACACACACGCGTGAACCCCGCAACCACGAAAGCTGACAAAATCCCATAAACCATAGGATCGTCTCCTCTAAGAGGACCGATCATATTTCTTGACAATTCGTGCGCACCACCACTCCATACAACAGCCCTCAGACAAAAAAAAAAAAAGTTCCGAGTTCGTGAGAAAGCCACGACCTTTTCTGGCATAAGATCAGCTGAAGACCGATGGTCCCACGGATTGCTTCGTTTGCTCTTTGGGCGTGTGAGGGGTACATTAGTCTGCAATTACCGGGTGTTTGATGAAATGAAACAGGGTGCGGTTACCCCAGGTGGGTTAGTAAAAGACAAAGGATTTTCTCAGATTGGGTAGAAGGGAGTGATTTTTTTAAATCTTCTTTTTTCTGTTTTTTTTTTTATTATATTTTTTTTTAGTTTGAGGATGAAATAAAAAGATTGGGGGGGGGGGGGGAGGTAAGCGTTGGTGATTGAATGGAAAGGGAGAAGACCATTATTTCATTAGACAATGGCAGCGAGATAATTTGACATGTCTGTTGTGAGTGATGTTTTTTATTTTATTTTTTTTAAAATTGAGTTTGTTATGGATTGTTCTTGAATAATGTGTTGCATCCGATATATACTCGGTTTTGTTTTTAAACTAAGGTCAGCTTATAAGTGTACTGGACTGAGTTTGTTTTTACTAAAACCAACGGGCACTTGACGTGTGTGTTATTACTGATTTCTGGGGTTAACTTGAAACGATATCAATTTTTTTTTCTGTCCAATAACTCAACTTGCATTTTTTTTATTTACCTGAAACGGTATGTCGCAGAAGCTAACATGCAGTTGCCGATAGGCGTGAAAGAAATTATTGATCCATAGAGTCAACAACTAGCGGCCATTGTTGTTTGTATTGTAACGAGAATCAGTTTATAGCTATTCTTTGCTTGAAAGCGTGTTTTTATTTTCGTTTTGCAAAGTCAAGAGGTCGTTATGATTTGAATGAATATGTCTTTTTGCCAAATCCTTATCTTAAGATGGTCATTTGCCTGAAATCATTTTAGTTAGCGATTTACTCACTTATCTATTTTGTGTGTGTATATTGACTTATTTCTTTATTTGAGTCCCCCCCCCATTCATTCACTCATTTATTCATTTGTGTATTATTTTTTGATTATTCATTGTTTATTTATTAATTTATCTATGGTTTTGCCTAACTTTCTATTCTTATTTGTTCGAATGTCTGCTACAAATATCACGTACCGTAATCTGCCGGGTATGTTTTCTGTCACCTAAGACAATGTAGAATAATTTGCCTCTGATTTTTCACCGAAAACAACGAACACTTGTGTTTTTCGAATTCTAGTGGGTTTAAAAACGTCTTCTTACAACTGGTATTTGCATGCTTTTTTTTAAACCAAAGTAAATTAATAATTGATATTTTTACCCTCTTAGATGTTTTTAGTCACGAAGTCTATTTAAAACTTGCTGATTGGAAAGATTTGATGGTCACCAAAAACAATTGATGGTTAATTTATGTTTATATTGCTGATGACCCCCCAAGTTTAACTGCCACTTGTCGTTTGCCCCAACGTTTGATTTGCCATAAAGGTCAGCTTGTTTAAAAATCGAATTGGATCAAACAATACTCAGATTAATGGATAAACCAGGTCCCCCTGCTTTTGCAGAATTGTCGAGATGATTGTGACACCATTCTTTGATAATTTCATGAATGATACCTTCAAGTCGTTGATATTGTATAGATGATTGTGACACCATTCTTTGATAATTTCATGAATGATACCTTCAAGTCGTTGATATTGTATAGATGATTGTGACACCATTCTTTGATAATATCATGAATGATACATTCAGGTCGTTGATATTGTATAGATGATTGTGACACCATTCTTTGATAATATCATGAATGATACATTCAGTCGTTGATATTGTATAGATGATTGTGACACCATTCGTTGATGATGTCATGAATGATACATTCAAGTCGTTGATTATTGTATAGGACCTGTTTGTCTATTCAAATGATTGGAAACGATCGAAATAATATTGTTCATTGTAACTTTTGGTGTACTTTGCACAGATAGCTCCATGAAAATATTGGCTGGATGAATACATACGGCAAATCACCTTTGCTTTGCGCGAACACACACACACACACACACACACACACACACACACACACACACACACACACACACACACACACACACACACACACACACACACCACCACACAACACACACACAGACCTCAACCCGAATATAACCCTTTTTGGGGTACGGAGGATTACAAAAGGACAAACCTGTCAAGCCGCAACGTAAATCTTTGTGCGTCTTGTAAACGTAAACTTTTCTTCGTAAATCTACCCATTTCTTTGTACATGTCAAATGTGATGTATGTTTTTTAACACGAAAGGGGGAAAAGTAAACAACACAATCTTTAAAAAAGAAATTTTGCAATTATCAATAGATTTATTTTACTTTCTGACGTCATTTTACAGAAATGGTATACAGACATTCTGTTGCAATAAGCAGTAGGTAACATTTCGTAATATATCGTATTTAAGGCACTCAATCATAAAATTATATTCATTTCTAATGGTAATCATAGTACAATTTTTGCATAACTGTTCGTGGCTTTCAGCTCTCTGTCTCTGTCTCTGTCTGTCTCTGTCTGTCTCTGTCTGTCTCTGTGTCTCTGTCTCTGTCTCTGTCTCTGTCTTCTCTCTCTCTCTCTCTCTCTCTCTCTCTCTCTCTCTCTCTCTCTCTCTCTCTCTTTCGATCGACCGTATAATCACTGTCATTCCGTCATTTTTCAAGCTGTCTAACAAGATGATCACCGAAGATAATGGCACTCAATAAGAGGATCACCCTACCATTTCGCGTGTTGACAACTTGTTACAACAACACGGCTCCCTGCCCCCAAATACACACACACACACAACACACACACACACACACACACACACACACACACACACACACACACACACACACACACCACACACACCACACACACACACACACACACACACACAGAGTCTCTCTCTCTCTCTCTCTCTCTCTCTCTCTCTCTCTCTCTCTCACTCACGAACATTTGGCACCTCTCACACCCCCCAACGCCCTGCACTCAACCCCACTTTAGACATAAACACAGCGTAAGACTTTGTGCTGGAGTGAATACACATCGGTACCTTCTGAAAAAAGGAAGAAAAAAAAAGAAAGGGTTTTCTATAAGAGAGCCACATTTGAAAACGTTCATTCACAAACCCGGTTTGTTTTCCAACGTGAAGGAGAGAATAGCAGCGATTGCACCACCGCCCTTTAAACAGCAATGCCGCGCTATTCAAGCAATCGATCTACGGCCTGTTGTTCAGCTGTGGGAATAAAACTTCAGTCTCTCTGGGGCTAGGAGTTGTACGGCTTGTGGAGGAGGAGACGGAACGGAAACCAAACCTGTCCTAAATGTTCAGCAGTGGTGTGTTCAACCTACCTTGTGCTATGCAGTAAATCGGTGACAGATAAGTGTTAGTTAGTTTACATACTTCGTAATGCATAATGTGCTTGTTTAATCGTGATCTGGGACCATATTTCTTCTTTTTTACACCCCCCTCTCTTTTCTTTTCATAATCCGAGTGCACGATCGTGTTAAATCTAAGTATCTTAAAAAAAGAAGAAGAGATTTTCAAGAATTTAGAATTGTGAGATATTCACGGTTATCTATTTGTGTTGGTTTGTATTTTCAGGGTTTTATTTGTGTTGGTTTGTATTTTCAGGGTTTTATTTGTGTTGGTTTGTATTTTCAGGGTTTTATTTGTGTTGGTTTGTATTTTCAGGGTTTTATTTGTGTTGGTTTGTATTTTCAGGGTTTTATTTGTGTTGGTTTGTATTTTCAGGGTTTTATTTGTGTTGGTTTGTATTTTCAGGGTTTTATTTGTGTTGGTTTGTATTTTCAGGGTTTTATTTGTGTTGGTTTGTATTTTCAGGGTTTTTGGTTTGTTTATTTGTTTGTTTTTTTTTTTTTTTTCCAGTGCTCCTATTTTGCTATAATGCTGAGAAGAAAAGTAAACACATAAAGTCAGTGACAAATCTTCAAATTATGATAGGGAATACGAGCGTTAGACTGACGCTGAAAGATGTTAAGCATCTGACTCGGATAAACTATTAAACAAAAATAGCTTGTAGACAAGCAAAGCACAGAATCTAGAACTTCTAGATATCACAGCCGACCTACTTTGGTGTTGTGTTGAGAAATTGTTTCTGTTCCTGTTTCAGTATTACGGTAAGCGTGATTCAAAAGAACTAGCACCAAGCCAGGCGACCTTGTGTTCCGTAAGCTTTTCATTATCAAGATGGCTTCTGTGGTTTTTCTGCCTACGAACGGAAAGTCTTAGATTTATCGTCATTGTATACCGACATCGAAACAGTTGACTCCCAGTTAGGATGAAAATTAAGAAAAGAAATAAAAACGAAAACCAACCAAACAAAAAAACAACAACAAAAAAAGCAAAACCGCCCCCGAATGTTGAGTTTGAGCTTTAATCATGCGAAGTGAAAGAGAAGAAGAATCTTTCTTCTTCTTCTTCTTCTTCTTCTTCTTCTTCTTCTTCTTCTTCTCTTCTTCTTCTTCTTCTTCTTCTTCTCGCAACACCCTTAGTGGTCTGTCTGTCTCTCTGCGTACATAAGCATAGAAACAAACTGATTTTTCAAGCAGAGAATGACCATATTAATTTTCTCTTCAAAAATGGTCTTTTGAACAAGATATCTGTTTACGCTGTAGGAAATAAACAAGATATCTGTTTACGCTGTAGGAAATAAACAAGATATCTGTTTACGCTGTAGGAAATAAACAAGATATCTGTTTGCGCTGTAGGACCAAAAAAAAGTAAACTTAAAGGCTCAAGTGGAAGACATTTTCTTAACACTGCCCTCTCCCCTCTTCCTCTCCGTCTGTCTGTCTCTGTCTCTGTCTGTCTGTCTGTCTGTCTGTCTGTCTGTCTGTCTGTCTGTCTTCTCTCTCTCTCTCTCTCTCTCTCTCTCTCTCTTCTCTCTCATGATGACAAAAAAAAAAGAGTCTTGAAAGCTATTTAGCTATTTTCAATTGAGTTTTTTAAAGCTGTTTTTTGCTTTGATGACGATGACAAGAGAGAAAACGTGAGCTGCTAAAAATGCAAGTATAGTCTTCATTCCTGACTTAATAAACTAAAAAAAAGTCAGTGGAGGGGGTAAGGGGTGGGGGTGTTTAGAAAAATGGAATAAGGGCGATGAAGGGGTGGGGGTAGGGGAGGGGAGTGAGTGTATTTTCCTTATACTTATTGAATAAGATATATGCACATCTCTCTTCAGTATACTACATTTCTTAAACAACGTGAGAAAAAAATCAAAATGATTCCATTTGCGAGGAAAGGACTCCCGTATCCGTATAACATATCTCATAAAACAAATAAATTACTTACATCGTTTAATAGAAAAAACAACAACCGTCAATTGAACATGAAATATTTCTGAGGCAGAGAGAAAAAGACCGTATCATTTATTCCTTGCCCCCAATCGTCTTCTGAACAAAAATGTCTGAGTTGGACTATACAAAAACAAACAAACAAAAAATTAACCTTCTGGTCCAGGTGTTACAACACATTCTTCCTTCAACATTCGGGCATGAAAAAGGTCCCGTTTTATTACTATCCTTTTTTCAATTTATGTCTTGCAGTTTTATGTCAGACATTTCTTCGCCAAGAAATTAAAAAACAACAACAAAACAACAGAAAAAAAAACCCGGTATGAAAAGGACAATAAAATCGTGACCAGAACGGACGTTTGTTCTTTCCAAGAACTGTGTGGACATAAAATCGTCTTAGACCTCAACACGTCAGACATTTGTGCCTACGGGTAAGCCGACACACACACACCTCTGGGTGAAAATGACGGACATTACGCGGACGAGTCCATTAGACTTAGGGGAGATCAGGAAGACTCAAAGACGGGTGGCGGCTCTTCTCCATGTCCCGGACCAGTTCAACGTCTACATCGTAAGATCCTTTGTTTGGATGGATTGGCGTGGATGCTTCGCTGGTTGGTGGGTTGAATGGATGGATGGATGGAGGTTTGGTTGGTTGGCCGGTTGGTGGGTTAATGGATGGATGGATGTGGATGGATGGCTTGTTGGTTGGCTGGTTGGTGGGTTGGATGGCTTGGTTGGTTGGCTGGTTGGTGGGTTGGATGGATGGTTTGGTTGGTTGGTTGGTTGGTGGGTTGGATGGA
>CM031622.1:57683891-57696391 GCA_018398815.1 Conus ventricosus | reverse complement strand
CATGTGTCTAGTACGGGGAAAATGGGCGAACTTGGGGGATGTTTCTTTGATTGTTCTGTGTGCTCTGTGCTGTTGTATATTCTAGGCGATTCGGTGTCGTAAGCAGCATTCTTTTGGAGTTATGGGTGTGTATTTGATTCATTATGGGAGCAAGAGTTACCCTACTTGTTTATTATGTGCTATCGAGAAAGTTGATCTTAAGTGTTTCTCGTGCTGCTTGCCATGTGAAAGAAATAAAAATGAACGGGGAAAAAATCCATAAAACTGATTAAAAAGATATATATCCAGGCTTAATATATATCTGAATCTTTTGTTTGTTTGTTTTCTGCTGCTGCTGTTGCAGGTACTGTTGCTGCTGTTATTGCTCATGTTAACATGTTTAGATAGTGACTGCCCTACAATCCATCTGAGGTTTTTTTCGTTTTAAACTAAAGAGTGTTTTGGCAACAAAGCGACGTTTGATTTTTTAAAACATACTCAAACTTACTTACAACATAAAACCACACTAGAGCAGAAATCTTTCTTCGTTAACTCTTAACTTTTAACTGAAGATGTCCGAATGAAGCTTTTTGTCCTGTTGTAGATGACGTTTTATGAACAAATACACAAATGCGCAGCAGCCATACATACCTGCATATTTACATACATACATACATGTATGCATGCATACATACATACACACAGACATACATAGATGCATACATACATACATACATACATACATACATACATACATACATACATACATACATACATACATACATACATACATGCATACATACATGCATACATACATACAGACAGACAGAGAGACATACATGCATACATGCATGCATGCTTGCATGCTTGCATGCTTGCATACATGCATACATGCATACATACATACATACATACATACATACATACATACATACATACATACATACATGCATGCATGCATACGTACATACATACATACATACATGCATACATACATACATACATACATACATACATACATACACACATGCATATATACATACATAGATGAATGCATGCATGCATACATACATACATATATACATAAATGCATATATACATACATACACACGAATACATACATACATACATACATACATACATACATACATACATACACATGCACACACGAATGCGCACATACAGACAGACATGCATGCATACATGCATACATACATGCATGCATGCATACATACATACATACACACATGCATACATACACACATACATACATACTCACATGCACACACGAATATACACACGTACATGCATACATGCATGCATACGTACATACATACGTGCATACATACATACATACATACATACATACATACATACATACATACATACATACATACATACATACATACACACATACATACAACATACACACATGCACACATACATACATACATACATACATACATACATGCATACATACATACATACATACATACATACATACACACACACACACACACACACACACACACACACACACACACACACACACACACACACACACACACACTCACAGAGACAGACAGATAGACAGACATTTGTCAGTTCGACTAACTTTTTCTTTACGTCGATTCTTTCCCCTGCAGGAAGAACCAAGTCCAACACAGACCTGACCCGGGAGCTGACCGACCCTCCCCCACAACCCATCGTGGTCAGCATCCGGAACCAAGACGGTGAGGTGGTGCACCGGACCCCCCTAGACCGCCTCCCCCCGGGCACAATCCCCACGGAGGCCTTCGCCGACCAGCGAGGCAAACGGCAGCGCAAGAAGCGCGAGAAGAAACGCCGCCCTCGGAGCCGAGACGGAAGTGTGTCACCCAGCTTCTCGGGCTCCATCACCATTTCAAGGGAGACCACTCTCAGCGGGCTGGATTCGCCGGACTACTTCCTGTCGCGGCTGCGCTCGGCTAGCTGGTGCGAGTGTCCGGACCACGTGCCCAGCGAGTCGCGCTGCGGGGAATGCCGGAGGGTGAGAGACCACGAGAAGTGGTGCGTGTCCCGCAACACCGTGTGCCAGAACTGCGGCAAGCCCTTCAAGCGGAAGTACTCCCAGCTGGAGCGGAAGTCCTCGTTCAAACCCCATTCCGGCCTCAGGGATGACTGTGAACAGCATACCCCACTCCACAAGTCCTACCAAGTCCCGACACCAGAACTGCTCGCCCACCAAAACCTCCAAATCGCCCTCACAAGCTCAGAGTGGAGCAGGTGCGAGGGAGCTAAGCGGCACCCGAATTCGTTTCAACGAAGCAGGGGAAGGGGTCTACCCTCAATGGGATGCAACTTTACCGGACTCCGGCGTCGAAGAAGAGGACCTCCAGAACCAAGAGGAGGTCACCACAAAAGAGGGACAGCAGCAAGCCGACGGATCGGAGCGGCACCGAAGGAGTTATCTCCCGTCTGTGGATGCGGATATCCACCAGAGGGCGTACAACATGGCGCTGGCGGACGCCAAACTGAGGACCCTGACCCAGAGGAAGATGTCCAAACGTCTGCAGCATCCCAACGGGATCTACTTCTCCCTACTTCCCTCTGCTGAAGAGGAGAAGGCACGTCAGTGGGGACACGAACTCCTCCTCCAGCCCGACACCGCCGCTGCCGATGATTGGCTTGAGGGCCGACGTCAGAGAAGGGAAGCAACTCAAGGTGAAGAAGGGGCTGAAGCACATTCTGGGCGATGTTAAACTGGATGACTATTATCCTGGGGGAAAGCGCTACCCCAAAGATATATCTTAGCCACAGTGTTTCACACTACCTTGTGTTGTTGGTGTTGGGAATTGAGGGTTGACTGTTGTTGATTTTGTTTATAATGCAGTGTCCGATTGAGTGTTTTCAAATTGCCAGGTGATGGGACACATTTACACGATGAATTTTTCAACAACAACAACAAAAATCCGTCTGTCTGTCTGTTTGCCTGTCTGTCTGTCCGTCTACCCCCCCCCCCCTCTCACTTTCAAAAGTGGTAATTTGTAAAAGAAACTCTCCTCTCTCTCTCTCTCTCTCTCTCTCTCTCTCTTAGTCTCTCTCTCTCTCTCTCTCTCTCTCTCTCTTAGTCTCTCTCTCTCTCTTTCTCTTTTCTCTCTCTCTCCTCTCTCTCTCTCTCTCATCTCTCTCCTCTCTCTCCTCTCTCCTCTCTCTCTCTAAGTATCTTTGTGAGATATAACGAAAACAAGAGATTTTGCACGAATGTTTTTCTACCCCCACCCTCTCTTTTTTGTTGTTGTTGTCTTACTTGGTTTTCGTTTTGCATATTTATGTTACCTTTTTTTCGATTTTTGATTTTCGAGTGACATTTATTTCGCGGTGAGTCAGTCTAAGCCTTAGAATCTGACAAAGCAGGAAGCGACTCTGAAAACCAGCACGGTAAGTGAACATGTATGAACAGGATTAGCTGCAGACGGCTTAGGACGCTGCAGGTTTTAAAATGAACTAGAAGTGCTCTTTGGAAATGGAGCCTCTGCCACGGTTAAACGGTTCGACAATTTCCACAGTTTGAAAATTTTAATGGGGCTGTCCTTCGCTAATTTTCTTTACCTATGTTAAGGAAGCTTGTGTGTTAGCTTGAAGAGCCTTCTTGGATCTGTTCTTGGAACCGGATCGGCAGCAACACATACAAGGTCGTGAACAACATTATTCCCTTCAGCAGGTTTCAGCAAGTTTCGTCAACAATGGTGTTCGTTTTGGTTGGCAGAAAAAAGAGGGGAAGCATAACCTCCATTTGGGCCTTGATAGAACATTATAGAATTGGTAGGAAACTTGTTGCTTCTTTGATTTCCATGATCCCAGTAACCAACACATCACAGGGGTGACGTCAAGGACACACGACTTACGATGTAGCTGGCATCTGGGCGTTCTTCACGGTGTTTCAGAGGGCAACGAGGAAATGCTTGGCGGGGCCGGGTCCCTCTCCATGCGTTCTGTTTGCTCGGCGGGGCCGGGTCCCTCTCCATGCGTTTCTGTTTGCTTGGCAGGGCCGGGTCCCTCTCCATGCGTTCTGTTTGCTTGGCGGGGCCGGGTCCCTCTCCATGCGTTCTGTTTGCTTGGCGGGCCGGGTCCCTCTCCATGCGTTCTGTTTGCTTGGCGGGGCCGGGTCCCTCTCCATGCGTTCTGTTTGCTTGGCGGGGCCGGGTCCCTCTCCATGCAGTCTGTTTGCAGCGGGATGTTAATTTGTTAGCTACCATAGTCGACCAAACGCGATCAAAGGTTACAAGATCTCGAACGCACATGCTGTTTGTCCTTTGCGGGCGAAGATGACCACGAATTCAGGTATTACTGGATGGTAGTGTGTGCACGAAGATGGCTGACCAGGCCGATCGTTGCATTGCTTTCCATTGCATAGTCTGTTGCAGCGTGGACAGGGCAGACTTGGAGGTGTGCCAGGCTGAGAGATGTTGCTTGTTCTGTTTGTTTGTTTTTTCTCCGAAACTGACGTGTTTTTTCTCCTGTGCCTCCACTCGCCTCGTTTCAGTGTCCTTCACGCCAGATTTGATCCTGGTGCGCCATGTTGGGCAATCTTGCGCAGCTTCTTCCCAGGAGGCAGAAGCGATGGTACATAAGTATAGGCGAACACCCACAGCTATGTCAAGGATACGTATGAATATGTACAAAGCGTGAAACTGACCACGAAGATCGGAAAAAATTTTTCTACAACCCCCCCCCCCCCCCCCTTTGTGTACACAGCATTTAAATATTGAGAACTGGAAATGCAAGATGGACAACACTATCAAAGCACGCCCTAGGTCCTCTATCAATACTCCTGCTATATTACGGCACTATAGTTGCTGCTACTCGTTTGCGAGCAATTTTCCCTCCAGTATTACGCCTAGACGAACATGCAAACGTTTGGAGGACTACCAGAGATTAAGCATAATTCCATTAACCCATGTGCCACCGTGTGTACAACATTTCGACATTTCCCGGCACCAGCTGCGTTCCCAGTCAGTCGCCTTAAAGACCAGTAACCTCTTTACTTTTCAAGATTTACCTCTCTTCTCTGAGCGAAATAAAGAAGAATGGTTGTTGTTTCACTTCGTCATAACGCTTTCCTTTTCTCTTTAGCATCTTTTAATCTCCTTTAATCTCACAGCGATATGGTTTCGATAGGTGCAGAAATGGAGAATCAAGGTTGAGGCCTGCCGTGGTGTGTTGGCCAAACTAACGTAAGAAAAGGAAAAGAACAGAGGAGCGAGTGAAGAAACAAGCGCCACTACAGAATTACCGACGTCAAAGAGCGGGAGATGGTGTTTCTGCGTGCCTGTTTCAAAACCGAATCCTAGCATGCCGGGATATCTCTCTAACAATATGGCGGCATTCATCAAGGCGGCAGTTCAGTGAGAGATTAAATCGAATGCCGGCCTAAACTCCACACAGCAAACAATGCCAGCAGCAAAACAACAACAACAAAACCCTGCATGACATTTATATTGCAAAGCCGACCTTGTGAATGAAAATTAGCAACATCTACATTAGAGCCTGTATGAAGGTAACAGAAAAAAGGGAAGACAGTTGACGTAGTTCAGTTTTCAGTACTCTCCGAGTTCACTGCAGTTGTAAAACACACAGGGTTTGTTCTACAAACCTTGGGAGCTCAGCGTGCGAAGGGCCACAACTCTCTATCAGCCTGTGCCGAATGGTTTGCTTGCTTGTCTCCCTTTTCATGCTTGAGGTATTAATGTTTTCGACAATAGGAAAACCAAGGTTTGAAGTACTAAACAGTCACAGCAATGGGAGAAACAAGCGACGCTACAGAAGCAATGCGCTTCGACATTCAAGGACTTCTGCTTACGTGACAGACGAATACGACAAACAAAAATAAAGAAAAAGAAACGGATACTTTATTGTGCTGTGATAGTGCGCTTTCCTGTAAGTAAGTGGTGGCATGAGGTCTCGTGATGATGATAAGAAGAACATATCATATTAACAACAACAACAACAACAACAACAACGATATAATGATAGTAATGATGATAATGATGATGATAATAAAAAAATAACAACAACAACAATAATATAATAATAATAATAAAATAATAATAATAATAATAAATAATAATAATAATAATAATAAAATCATAAGAAGATGAAGAAGAAGAAGAAAAAGAAGAATGATGATGATTATAACAATGATAATATATAATGATAGTAATAATGATAATGATGATGATAATGACAAAAATAATGATGATGATGATAATGACAATAATCAAATCATAATGATGATGACAAATAATTAATTGATTGACAATGACAATGATAATAAAAGCAATTAATGATGATTTTCAGCACAATCATAATCATCTTCAGGATGAGGTATCCGCTGACGAAGTATTACAACCGAAAATTTGGGACCTTTTAAAATTTGTTTGTCAAGATTTTTTAAATAGTCTATTTGCACGGTATATAAATAGACATACAGACAGGTAGGTAGATAGACAGACAGACAGACAGATAGACGGATATAGATATAACTAAAGATGTCTTTGGACGTAAACAAGGCTCTCTGTGCTTGACAAGAAGTGATACAGTACACGTAACAAACAAACAAACAAAAAAAAGGTCAATTTGACAAAAGGAAAACAGTGCTGTAAAAAACAACAAAAAAAAAAACCCCCAAAAAACCACAAAAATCAAGACATTACACAAATCAAAACTTGCACAAATGTCTAATGCACAAATATGCCCGAAGAAAATCAACGTCAACATTTTTGTAAGACACATTGACACCGTGTTCTAGTTACCACTGCTTTCACTGACAGTTCATATCTAGCCAACCACCTCATCTTCATCACCAGCACGTTTCGACTTGCACAGCTTTAGCAGAGAGAGAGAGAGAGAGAGAGAGAGAGAGAGAAGAGAGAGAGAGAGAGAAGAGAGCCGACCCTACGAGTGACTCGAACTCGCAGCCATTATCCTTAACCTTTGGACAATGGGCGCCTCAAAAAAAAAGACTAATGACTGAAGATCTGGGAAAAAAAAAATCCCCTTCTGGCGCCTTCTTCAAAGAGTAAAGGAAACGGACAAGCCGATTCTCAAGGGGAGAGAATTTCAAGTTTGTATGCAATTGTGACTCCCACATGTCACCTGCCAATTGACGTCATCTCAGGACAGCTGACCCATTATTATTAATTATTATCATTATTGTTGTATAATAATAATAATAATAATAATAATAATAATGATGATGACAAAGATAATAATGATAACAATCATCAACGTCATCATCATCATCGTGGTCATCATCACATTATCATCATCATCATCTTCATCTTCTTCTTCTTCCGCTTGTTGTTGTTGTTGTTATTGTTAGTTCGTAATGTCAGTTATCAAATGTTTGTCTTGACTGTAGAACATCCTTCTGAGTCGAAACGCGTTGTTTTTTTGTGATAAACTATAGCTTTTTCGTCCCATTCGTTGGCGGCCTGGAAATGCAAGCTGTAATTCACTTCCTTCATCTTATCCCTGCGGTTCCTCTCCTCTTCAAACACGATTCACACAAGACTCACAGCTACGATGCATCACTTTGATGCTTAAGAATGAGCGTGCCTGAGTTGGGAATTTATTCACTTCGATGATATTGATATGTATGTTACAGACATTCTTGCCACGCTACGAATTCCCACGATGTGTGTGTGTGTGTGTGTGTGTGTGTGTGTGTGTGTGTGTGTGTGTGTGTGTGTGTGTGTGTGTGTGTGTGTGTGTGTGTGTAGTCATGTTTATGCGTACACATTTCACTTGCTTGTTTGTTTATGTGTATATATGTTCAGTTGTTATATTTTGTTTTTACGAATTTCCAGTCAGCTGATTTCTTCACGTGTTAGATGCGGAGTTGCCTTCCTTTGCTCTTCAACGAATGATGGAATGTCAAAAGAATGGAAAACAGTGAATTAAAAAGAAGGCTTGTTAACTGTAATTGTATACTTATGTGATTTTATTCTCTCTGCTTTGTGCCTTGTTCCATGTATAAGTAGAATTGGCGAATACTTCCCTGTGACTCCCACATTCTCATCCTCTCTCTGGCTCTCTCTGTCTCTGTCTGTCTGTCTGTCTGTCTGTCTGTCTGTCTGTCTGTCTGTCTCTCTCTCTCTCTCTCTCCTCGCTCTCTCTCTCTCTCTCTCTCTCTCTCTCTCTCTCTCTCTCTCTCTCTTCTCTCTCTCCTCTCTCTCTCTCTCTCTGAGATTTACACGGGTGTGCTCACACCTGTCCGGTTTAGTCTGTTCCATTTCTCCTCTTCACGTGTTTTGCGCTTCTGTGTGTGTCTGTGTGTATGGTGTGTGTGTGTGTGTGTGTGTGTGTGTGTGTGTGTGTGTGTGTGTGTGTGTGTGTGTGTGTTGGCGCGCGCGCGCGCGCGCATGCATGTGCGTGTGTGTATATCTCTGTGTGTGTGTGTGCGGGGGGGGGGGGGGGGGGGGGGGGGGGGGGGGGGGGGGGGGGGGGGGGGGGGGGGGGGGGGGGGAGAGGCGGAGCGTACGTGCGTGAGTGCGTGCGCTCGTGTATATGCGTGCGTGCGTGTGTGTTCGTGCATGCGTGCGCGCGTGTGTATGTGTGTGTGTGGTGTGTGTGTGTGTGTGTGTGTGTGTGTGTGCGCGCGCGCGCGCGCGCGCGCGTGTGTGTGTGTGTGTGTGTGAGGAGAGAGAGAGAGAGAGAGAGAGAGAGAGAGAGAGAGAGAGGAGAGAGAGAGAGAAGAGAGAGAGAGAGAGAGAGAAGATCTAGGCCTAGATGCACTGTGAAGAGATTCTCAGTGTTGATGCAAGATCTGGATCACCTACTGGTCGGTTAACAGAGAAACGACTTTTTCAATCAGGCAATAGCTTTTCAATCAGGCAATAAAAGCGATCGTAAGGTTGTACAAAAGAAACTGCAAACAGAGATTGAAGAATCAAAGAGAGCTTACAAGAGAAAAGTAGAAAACATGTTCCAGACTGGAAATATGCGAGATGCATGGAAAGGAATAAAGGTTTTATCAGGTTCAGAAAAATACTCAAATCAAGATATTAGTAACAAAAAAACAGCTAAAGAACAGAAGCAATTTGCAGAAAGCTAAACGATTTTTACTGTAGATTTGATGATAAAGATTTCAGTAGAGAATTAAAGGAAGTGAAGGAAGAACTCCAAAGCGATGTTAAAAAAGACGTTGATGAAATGTGATTCTGTTGTGATTGAGGAAAATGATGTTCAGTCTTTTTTCAAACGTTTAAATGTGAGAAAGGCAATGGGCCCAGATAATATCTGTGGAAAATTGTTGAAGGTGTGTGCTTCTCAGCTCTCCTATGCTTACAGTCGTTTGTTTACCTGGTCACTAAGAGAATGTATCATTCCTGTTTTATGGAAAAATGCCACTGTATGTCCTGTTCCCAAGAAACGCAACCCAAGCTGTTTAAATGATTACCGACCAGTTGCCCTCACATCTGTTGCAATGAAATGTCTTGAGCGAATTGTCCTCTGTTCTGTTTTAAAAGATACCACGCAGTACCAAGACCCGTTTCAGTTCGCATACAAACAAGAACAGATCAAACAGATATGCCACACTCACACTTCTCCATCATGCGTTTTCACACCTCGAAAAACCTCCCTCCTTTGTACGCATTCTTTACATTGATTTCTCATCAGCATTCAACACCAACAACCAAACAATCTGATGGCAAAGAAACTCATTAACATGAATGTCTGTAACAAGCTCATTCTTTGGATAATAGATTTTCTAAAAAAAGAGGAAACACAGTCTGTTCGATATCAGAGTGTTTTTTTCGTCTTCCAGAGTCATTTCAACTGGCGCACCTCGGGGTACTGTTTATCTCCAGTGTTTTTTACTCTGTACAAAAATGATTGTTCAGAATGATTCAATTTTGTACTTTAAAATACTCAGATGATCAGCACTTGAGGGATCTTTTCCAACTCTGACTCTGTTTACTTCAGGAGGTTCAAAGATTTGTTGACTGGTGCGATCACAACTATCTTGATCTGAATGTAACAAAAACGAAAGAAATGTTGATTGATTTTAGAAAGAACCCAAAAAGTTGACCACCTTTTTATCAAAGGTGCTGAAGTAGAACGTGTTGAATCATACAAATATTTAGGAACTTTTAAGATAATAAGCTGAATTTTAAATCCCATGTTGATTATGTCCACAAAAAAAATGTCAAACCAGATTATATTGTCTTCGCAAGCTGCGATCATTTCATGTGAATACTGAAAATCTTCGGACATTTTATTCATGCTTCTTGGAATCTGTTTTAACTTTCTCATTTATGTGTTGGTATGGTGGGCTGACTGTGAAGAGTAGGAATGGGCTGAGAAATGGTGAACGTGGGAGGGAAAAATTGTTGGTGGGAGACAAAAGTCTGAGTGAGCTGTACAAAATGCCGTGTTGTCTGTAAAGCGAAGAAGATTGTGTGTGACCAGACCCACGTTCTTGCAAGTTCAGTATGACCTTCTTCAGTCAGGACGAAGAATCGGGGGCAGTTAAAGGGAGAAGTGTCAGATTTAAAACAAAGTTTTTATTCCCCTGTCCATTGATTTCTTAACAGAGGGGGATGTTTAATTGCTTTTAAACTATGGATTATTGTTACATTTTGTTTTATAAAGATACATAATTTAAGCTCAGATGAGCATACTGTTGCATTTAGGGTAACAAATAGTTGTGTTCTTTAGTTTAAAATCTCATCTTAGAATTTATTGTCAAATGCGTTGTAGGAATGCAATTTATACAGTAATATTCTTATATTATTTAGTCACCTTGAAATCCAAAAATTTTTTTATATGAATGTATGCCATATGTGACAAAATGGGTGATGTGACAAAATCATTGTTTATTTCCTGTGAATGTGTTAAGACCACAAACTAATTTCTCGAACTGAGATAATAAAGTTTACTTGACTTTACTTGACTTGACTTGATTAATAGAGCTTTAACGTTCCACACCCACCTCGGGAACATGGCTTACTATTGCGAGCACTTCCCTGTACGCAAAAAAAAAAAAAAAAAAAAAAAAGCTCCAAAAATCGATTAGATCCTCATGAAAATGTGACGTCAAACACAGACAGACAGACAGACAGACAGACAGACAGACAGACAGACAGACAGACACACACACACACACCACACACACAACACACACACACCAACACACACACACACACCCAAACACACACACACACACACACACACACACACACAACACACACAACCTTCTCTGTGTGTCTGTGTCTCTGTTTCTGTCTCTGTCTCTGTCCCTCTCTCTCTCTCTGTGGAGAGAGGATGAGACACAGAAGACAGACAGACAGAATAGAGACAGAGACAGAGACTGAGATATGGTAAAGTGAGGTGGGATGGGATGAGGAGGGTGGGTACAGACAAGCGGCATCACTGGCGCCTTATAACTACTTCTTTTACGCCGGCGGGTTGCCAACATCGAACCTTACCCAAAAAAGCCCCCCCCCCCCCCCCCCCCCCCCCCCCCCCCCCAGCGACCAGACTTCCTCTTCATGGTAACTATAACCATTTCAATACAAACGCTTTGGTAACAAACCCACGTGGAAAGATCCGAAAGTCGGAAAACGTCAGACAGTGTGTTGCAGTCTACATGCTCGTTCTGGCAGCTCCTGTGATGGCGCTGGCGCCAGACTGTGACAGCCTGCTGTTCCTTGGGAACCATCGGCGACGTGGACAAAGGAGAAGTGCTGCTTGTCCTACAGCCGGTCTTTCATTCCGCATCGCCCAGGCTTGCGTCGAAGTACACAGTTTCGAAGTTCGATATTATCATTACTGTTATTATTATCATTGTCTATTATAAACATTATTATTATTATCATCATTGTCATTATCATCATTATTATTATTGTTGTTATTATTTTAATAATAATAATAATAATAATAATAATAATAATAATAATAATAATAATAATAATAATAATAATAATAATTATATTATTATTATTATTATTATTATTATTATTATTAATTATTATTATTATTATTTATTATCTATCAATGTTATTATCATCATGATTATTGTCATTATTATTAATATTATTATTATTATTATTATTATTAAATTATTATTATTATTATTGTTATTATTATTATTATTATGCTTCTTGTTGTTGTTATTATTATTACTATTGCTATCATTATTATCATTATTACTATTATTACTATTATTATTATTTCCATTATCATCATCATCATCATCATTGTCACGACCGACCCCTGAAGGTCTGCCCTGACAGGATCGGTCTAGATGGGAGTGAAGGGAGTGACTGACCTCACACGCCTCGCAAGAGACCACACAAGAAAGATTACCATACAATACACCATTTATTCACACCAGCACACACATAGTCACAAGTAAGCATTCCAACACACACAACATGCACAATCACAATTAAGCTTTTCAACACACACACCATACACATAGTCACAAACAAGCATTCCAACACACACAACATGCACAATCACAATCAACCATC
>CM031622.1:57641391-57663891 GCA_018398815.1 Conus ventricosus | reverse complement strand
CTTTGCACACACTTACCTGGCATGAGAGGAGACAGAGGAAGGCTGCCACTTTGCACACACTTACCTGGCATGAGAGGAGACAGAGGAAGGATGCCACTTTGCACACACTTACCTGGCATGAGAGGAGAAAGAGGAAGGCTGCCACTTTGCACACACTTACCTGGCATGAGAGGAGAAAGAGGAAGGCTGCCACTTTGCACACACTTACCTGGCATGAGAGGAGAAAGAGGAAGGCTGCCACTTTGCACACACTTACCTGGCATGAGAGGAGAAAGAGGAAGGCTGCCACTTTGCACACACTTACCTGGCATGAGAGGAGAAAGAGGAAGGATGCCACTTTGCACACGCTGCTTGATTTCCATGCTCTGTCCACCCAAAGGAAAGAACCGTGGTACATGTAGTCAGCGACGGACAGTACACAGAGGTACAACCCAAGCACAAATTTAGACATACAAAGATGAGCAACAAACAGCTTGATGGGGTCCCTCTCTTCACGTTCTCGAAAAATCAGCACCATGACGAAACCATTCCCCAGCAAGATGAAGAACACGAGAAGATAAAACAAAGTGCGCTGCACTTGACCTCCAAGAAGATGTTCACAGGTGGAAAATACAGGGGAAGGTGCGCGGCAGTCTTTAACGTTGAAGTTGTCAGGCAGGGCCTGAATACAACACAGCCTGAAATTGTCCGCATACAGCTCTTGGAGACTGCTGAGATTCTTCAACAGGGTGGAAGAAAATTCTGATATGTCACTGCCTCGGAGGTCCAGCTTCCTGAGGTGAAGTTGGATCAGGTCCCCTCCTAACACGCTGTGTGTACTGCTGCCAGACAAACTAAGGCTGGTGAGTCCAGAGAAAGGCTTCAACCTGTGGAGATCCAGGAACACTAGTTCTGTAGTGCTTAAGTCTAACCTGCTGAGTTTTGGAAAGCCTTTAGCAGCAGATGACTGGTTTGGGAAGAGAGCTACCAAGGGATTGCTTGCAAGGACCAAGTGGTTCAGATTGTTGACATTTTCCAAAGTGTCTAAAGAAACGGCTGTTAGCTGGTTGTGGCTGACATCAAGAATCTTGAGGTGGGGAAGATCAGGAAGAAGTAGTTCAGACAGGAAACAGTGGGTCAAATTCAGGTAGACTAGCATCACATTCTTCAGCAAACTTTCAGCCTTCATCCCTGTGTTAGAGGCATCCAGATAACGAACATCAGGGTAGTTCATGGCAGGAAACATTTGATCACACACAAAAGCCAGTCCCTGACAGGAGCACCGGTCAGGGCAGGACAAGGAGCAGAACCACTCATCATCATGCTGAGGGCAGTGGTTACAACCATCACAAACATGATCTGGATGCAAACATATCTGAGATTGACGGCAACGGAAGTACCCAGGACACGTGTAGGTCTCGCAGTCTGTCTCATCTTCTTTGTGAGGACAGTCATAGAAGCCATTACATCGTAAAAATATCGGTAAACGGTGGGGTACAGACACACATTCAAAATGGGTTTGGGGACATACACTACCTGGCTCATATGGATCTTTACTCATTCGTTGAAACTGGTCGTTTGGATTTATGGTCAGTATGTAGGGCAGTGCATCGTCAGCCATCATGATCAAACCGGGAGTATTCAACATAAATGTTGTGTCCATACTGGTGAAGCAGCCAACTTCATCCATGGAGTTCTTGCATTGTGGGCCACACTTTCTGCACCATTCCTGTTCCCTGAAACACTGCCAATGGGTACAGCTATTGAGAATAATTGTTGTGGAATCACGAAGAAATAGATAAATGAATGAATAAAAGAATTAATGAATGAATGTGTGTACGTGTGTGCGCGCGCATGTTTGTGTAAGTAATTTGTTTTTGTATATGAGGGATTGTTTAATGTTAAAGATAAATTCCTACTGGACTGTATGATAGATGTTAGCATAGCAAACAAAGAAAAGCATAATTATTCCACATTTTAGGTAATGTCGGTGGAGTCAATCTGTCATGTGAAACATTTCTAACAGCCTTGTGCACTGTATGTTTTACTCTTGGACAACCTAGTGATAGGTGACGTATGCTAAGAGTTTCCTCACACGCACACATGTAACATTTTCGCTGTATTTGGTCCGAAGTGAATTCAAATGCATCCTATGAATTAAAGTTACTACCTCTCTTGAATCGGACTTTCGAATTCGTCTAATTGAGTCTTGGGGTGGATGTCAGAATTTGGTTGTATATTATTATGATGATATTGACTATCTGTATGTGTGTGTGTGTGTGTGTGTGTGTGTGTGTGTGTGTGTGTGTGTGTGTGCGTGCGTGCGTGCGTGCGTGCGTGCGTGCGTGCGTGCGTGTGTGTGTGTGTGTGTGTGTGTGTGTGTGTGTGTGTGTGTGTGTGTGTGTGTGTGTGTGTGTGTGTGTGTGTGTGTGTGTGTGTGTGTGTGTGTAAGTATGCATGCATGCGTGCTTGCATGCATATGTATGTGTGTGATTGTGTGTGTGTGTGTGTGTGTGTGTGTGTGTGTGTGTGTGTGTGTGTGTGTGTGTGTGTGTGTGTGTGTGTGTGTGTGTGTGTGTGTGTGTGTGTGCGTGCGTGCGCGCGTGTGCGTGCGTGCGTGCGTGCTTGCTTGCGTGCGTGTGTGTGTGTGTGTGTGTGTGTGTGTGTGTGTGTGTGTGTGTGTGTGTGTGTGAGAGAGAGAGAGAGAGAGAGAGAGAGAGAGAGAGAGAGAGAGAGAGAGAGAGAGAGAGAGAGAGAGAGAGAGAGATAGCACATACATGCGCAGGCACACTCACCTATTTAATGTAAGCACACAAATGTTTCTACTACGATCACACTAGGATATGTTTCTTTTAGAATGATAGGAAAGATACAAATTACATCTCAAAGCACAAGGTTATTTGAAAAAAAGAAACATACACACCACTTCGTGAAAGTTGAGAAGCATGTCTTTCCAGCCATCACAGATGACAGACATTTACCAATGGAAGCACTTCGTTTTGCAAAGAAATATTGCTGTAGAGAAACAAGGGCAGACAAAACAAGAAAACAAACAAAAACAAAAACAAAAAAAGGAAAAAAAGAAAAAGGGAAAAGAATAACAGAAATCGAAAACCAAACCAAAACCTAAAACAGAAAACATACCCTGCTCTTTTAAAATACCACCCGCATTGGCTTGTCTTCTGAATTGTTTTCTCACCATTTAGTTTACTTTATGTCATTGATCAAGGTTACCTCAATTAGAGAATACTCAAACCTTTCTATTACGGCCAAATAAATGCACAAGCTAGCCTAATGTACCAATTTCTTCATTAGTATTTGACGGAGCGAAAGAAATAAGTAATGCGATCTGATAAAGGCTTGAGTTTACAATTTTCGCCGATTAGGGAAATGTGTGACCTAAAGATTAACAAGAGAAAGATCAAGCATCTCACTTGACCTAGATTACAACGAACGACTTGGCTACACACATAGCAGGTTGAGTGAAATAGAAAAAAAAAAAAAAAAAAAAACCCACATGTATGCACGGCAATACACACGAGTTTCATCAAATTCTAATATTCGTTGACTGTCGTCAAGTGTTGCTGACGTTCTTTCATGTGTACTTATTTGGACTGATTGAGCTACGCTCTGAATCTCATACATGTTGCGGACGTCCTCGGTGTTTAACAGAAGACGGGTGTGTAAAGCAACCAGTGTCTGCAATATAACGTATTGCTTCTCATGGCTCCACTATCTGAACAGATGAAGATGAATCTCTCACGAACCATTAAGAATCACAAAGACAAGAGGTAGTTTCCATTATCAAAATGCAGTCATCAGACGTCCCTAAAAGTAAAAGTCTTCAATTTGTGACTCCACATTGTGCTGTATCTTTCAAACCAAAGAGGAATTTTCCCGGGAAGTCTCCTATGCCAATGGATCTGTAACGACGAGAAATAATAACGTGTTACTCATCTTTCAAATCGATGAATCCCTGGGAGAATGTACTAAATGTGCTTAAAAAAATTCTTTTCTATTTTTTTAACACAAAATGATGTGACCTTGGAGCAATCAGGCAAAGAAATGAGCAGGTGTTTACCATCACAGGGGCAATTGAATTCGGTACGTTTTGACGCTGATCTCGGATGACATTCACCTGATTCAGCTCCCTGCCGGAGTACTGTTATACTTGAGCAGCTTTCGTTGATGGCTCTGGTGGACAAAGCGTGTGTGTGTGTGTGTGTGTGTGTGTGTGTGTGTGTGTGTGTGTGTGTGTGTGTGTGTGTGTGTGTGTGTGTGTGTGTGTGTGTGTGTGTGTGTGTGTGTGTGTGTGTGTGTGTGTGCGCGCGCGCGGATGTGTGTGTGTGCTCGAGGGAAATGGGTCGGCGTTAAATGGCAGCTTACAAAAGTTCAGCAGTTCAGCGATTCTCCTAGGAGGAGACTATACATCCCGTCTTGACACTGGATGCTTCTTGTCAGTAAAACATGCCACAGCTTCTAGTTCTCTGAGCATGACACTTTCTCTCCATCTCTTGAGACATTCAGACCGACTCGCTTTGACTGTAGTATAGGAATGGTAAGGTTTAGTGTGTTCACTTTGATACTGTCGGTAATAGCATTTTGGTGGTTTTGTTTGCATAACATTTTTGGCTTTCTTTGTTTGCGTTTTGTTTTCCGTCCAGTACTCCTTTAAGTAGTGCATTAATGTCTCGGCAAAAGATTTGGAGAATTGACCATTTCTAATATACTGCCATGGCCAGTCTAGTGGGTTGTTAGTGTTAACAGCAACACTTTTAGTACACGATTCTCCGTTGATGGTGCACAGAGATAAATGTAGCGAGGGCTCTCTCTCTCTCCCTCCTTCCAAAGGTGGGAGCTTCAGAACTGTTGTGTGTCCATTGATGGTGTTGACGGACATGACGAAGTTTAGGTGCCATACAGACAAGAGTCGGTGTGAATTCGGAATGCCATCTACTGGCTCAGCAAGATCGCCATCTTTCTTCATTCTCCCTTTGCCATGGAGTATGTGTGTTAAAATCTATCATCACTATTATTTTCATTATCATCATCATCATCGTCGTCATCATTATTATTATCATAATTATTATTACTTTATCATCATCATCAAACATCATCATCATCATCATCATCATCATCATCATCATCATCATCATCATCATCATCATCATCATCACGATCAGTAGTAGTAGTAGTAGTAGTAGTAGTAGTAGTAGTAGTAGTAGTAGTAGTAGTAGTAGGAGGAGGAGGAGGAGGAGGAGGAGGAGGAGGAGGAGGAGGAGGAGGAGGAGGAGTAGAAGAAGAAAAAGTAGTAGTATTATTTCATCCACACGAAAATAATGTACATATTTGTACATTCTATGTATGTATGTATGTGGTTCTGCGGTCCATTTTTTCCTTCTTCTTCTTTCTATCATCGACTAATGACGCCAGAAAAAAGGACTATAGCAGTGAGAGAGTGGTGTTCTGGATTTTTAACTTTTTACGTCGTATATATATATATTATATATATATATATATATATATATATATATATATATATATATATATATATATATATATATATATATATATATATATATATATTATATATATATATTATATATATATATATATATATATATTGATAGACAGATGATAGATAGCTAAATAGATACATCGATAGATAGGTAGGTAGGTAGACAGATGTATAGATGGATGGATAAATAGATGCATAGATGATGGATGGATAGATAGATAGATAGATAGATAGATAGATAGATAGATAGATAGATAGATAGAGAGAGAGAGAGAGAGAGAGAGAGAGAGAGAGAGAGAGATAGATAGATAGATAGATAGATAGATAGATAGATAGATAGATAGATAGATAGATAGATAGATAGATAGACAATTGACTTGTATGAAATATTCTAAGCTTGGGTATAGCAAAACTGCACAAAATATGATGCTTATTTATTTGTATTGTATTGTATCATTGTGTTACCTGATTTCTATAACAACTGAAGATCCCACATTTGTTTATTGTGGATTGTGCCCTAGCTGAGCCAGACCACAACTACGACAGTGCTTACCGACAATTGTCAACATTCTGGTCAGTGCACATGAACGGGCACAGAGTCAACTGGCCGCAGAATTACTTCCTCCAGGTGTCTCGAGGCATTAATGCCTCATGTGTTCACAAACAGCATGACAGAAGATTGCTTGAGAGCTTGCTGTTGGGGCCGTCAAGAGGACGACGCCTAGAGGTTCCGAAAGGACTGTTGAAACTATACGAGGAAAAACTGTCAATGTCAGGAGCCAATACCACTTATTGCGTATTTTTGGTATAACTGCTATGCCCATCATAGCTTCTGCAACAGCAATCTTCCAGCATCTTTATCAGTATTAGTATAGTGCCAGAGCATAGAATTAAGGATCAGAGACTGCCACAGACTAAGAACACATTGACGTTTCTTTTTTACACGAGTAGTGCATGTCAAATTGTTTCAACCTCCGAGCCTGGCCCGTAAAGCAAATGAGAGGATCGCGCACAAAGATTGATTTACATACCTGTGACGGAGCATTTTGTCCGGTCCCAAATTGTGGGGACAATTCTGAAGTGGCACAAGTTTGCCTGTTCACCGGTTGACCTGTTTACCTGACAGCTACTCACCCGCGTTTTGTGTCAGTCAGGTGAGCGAGGATTTCTCTTCAGTCTCTGCAAATATGTCGGCCTGGAAACACCACACGGTGCCGAAGAGAGACTGGGAACTTTGTTTTGTGGCAATCAGGTGTGTTTCATTGGTTAGATGGAAGTTAGGGTTTGTACTAATGGAGTTGGTGTTTCCTACAGGTGGTCGTGAATTTTCCAGTTCTTAGTGAAGGCCTAAAATGATTAATTGTTCCCTTGATTGATCTTGTGATTGAAGAGAGATAATAAGTTGTAGTTATAGAATGTGTAATTCCAGAGGTGGATGAGAAGAATGAGCGAAGGGATGGAGGAGCGAATATGTATATTTATATGTGATCGGGGAAAAGTGATCAAGTTAAGTCAATGTACTATCTACAAAATAACAACAACAACAAAAACACGTTGTTTATCTTTTCCCTAAAATACTATAATGATGTGCGTGTTCGTGAACTCTAAAAGTGAGCAATAAGAAATGAATTCTGGCCCCTGTTGTGGACACGTCTAGTGATGATGATGTGGAAAAGTGAAAACATTCTTTTCTTGATAAAAAGTGACAAATGGAAATCGTTCCTCTATATGTAATTGGACACGTCTAGTGATGATGATGAGGAAAGATAAAAACATTATTTTTTTGATAAAAGGGACAAATGGAAATGGTTCCTTTACATGTACTTATTCCATTCTTGGTGCTTTGAAAAGGGTTACGCGTGGTAATCGTTTTCTCCAGTGTAATCACTCATGGTGTTAATCAAGAAATTTTTCTATTGTAATGCACCCATTGTATTGAAACTTAGTAGACTAATTATTATGGGTATTTTCCTCCAAATGTCAGTGAAGTGTATTATGTGAAGAGTGACTGTTAGTGACAAACAAGGATAATACATGTGTAGACAGTAGGCTAGGTAATCAAGGTAGGTATCAGTTCCCAATGTGTCGGTGAGGCCCCGGAGTCCGGCCTGGAGCTGATTGCCACCAGGTGTGAGGGTACAGCCCCTGCCTCAGCCGTTGTCTACGTCCTGCAGACGTGGAGAGGCTGACCACCAGGTCAGCAGAAGACTCGTGTGTTAAAGGGTCTCAGGATTCTCCGTCGCGGCGACGTGGAGGAGTTGGCCGCCAGGTCGGTGGCTCAACGTGTTTTTTTTTTTCTGCTGTGTAAGGGTTTTATTATTATTATTATATTGGGTATTTATATAGCGCCTATCCTCGGTCACAGACCAAGCTCTAAGCGCCTTACAATAAACACACTACCTCACTCACTCAACGGGCTGCCTACCCAGGTAGAGCCCAGACAGCCTACTGGCGCTCATTCAGTCAAGGGTTCTAGGGAGGACTCCACGAACTGCATCCGTGAGTGGCTCTGTGTACTGTGTGAAGACTGTGACTTGGTGTGGACGCAGCCAGGTATACGGACTGTCTGTTAGGACATTGCTGAAGGCGCCAACGAAAA
Source organism: Conus ventricosus (assembly GCA_018398815.1). Lineage (NCBI taxonomy): Eukaryota > Metazoa > Mollusca > Gastropoda > Neogastropoda > Conidae > Conus > Conus ventricosus. The sequence continues at coordinate 57,655,795 of CM031622.1, read as the reverse complement.
AACCCCAAAACATTTCATATGTCAGTTTAGAGAGCGATGGTTAAAGCTCTGCGTATTGTACGCCCTTACTGAATGTGGTGTGTGTTGGTATTTTAGTGCCAGTCTATCTATATTATGGTAATATGTGTTTGTAGTGTTTTGATGGTTCAGGTAGCATAAACAAAGAAAGAAACTGAACTTGTGTGTTGCCTGACAGTCTATGTTCGTGTGGTGTGGTTGTGTGTAAACAAAAAGCCGTTACACGCATCCAAACTTTTATTCTAGTGAGAGTCAGACAGTAAAACACGCACTACCGCGCCATCCGTAACAATACCAGACACTTCTCTTGATTTTTCGGTCTGCAAAGTATAGTTAGGCATGACGGTTCTCAGGAATGGGTCGAGCTCTGTGTGTCTACCTCTCTGACTACAACAGTGCATTATGATTCCTGCATTATTAATGCACATGCGTAACAGTAGCCAAGCTACATGGCGTCATTTGAACAGGCTACAGTCAGCAAATAGCACTGGTGTGATTCATTGATTTTCTGGTCATTCATGTGGCATTTTAGAAGTAACATTTTTTTTTCTTCAAATTTTGAGTGACAAAGAAGACAGTGAAACGTCTATGGAAATTTGTCAGGGCCATAAAGCCTGTGAGAGTATAAACAACATTTATTTTATAGAACAGAGATACTGAAAAACCGACTAGAAAAGAACGTATAAACAAAACAGCACCAAACAAATCAGTGAAGACAATGACGATGTACACGTTTGCATCGTCATACAAGGAATGTGACAGTTTAACCATCTAGTTGTGGGTGGTCTTAACAAATCTTTTGAGCTGCGTTTGTGTACGTGTCCGAGCGTCGTCTCTCTGTCTGTCAGTCTCTTCTCTCCGTCTCGCTCTCTTTTCTCTCTGTCTCTCTATCTCTCTCTATCTCTCTCTGTCTCTCTCCTCTCTCTCTCTCTCTCTCTCTCTCTCTCTCTCTCTCTCTCTCTCTTCTCTCTCTCTCTCTCTCTCTCTCTCTCTGATAATCGCACTTCTGTAAATCTGAGGGACATTTCTCTCTCTCTCTCTCTCTTATAACTGCACTTCCGTAAACTTGCGGGACATTTCAAACTTCATTGCGCGAGAGGTGTAAATCGGTTTTCCTGAACAATTTCCCCCCCCCCCCCTCTCTCTCTCTCTCTCTCTCTCTCTCTCTCTCTCTCTCTCTCTCTCTCTCTCTCTCTCTCTCTCTCTCTCTCTCTCTCTTTTCAGCAACTGGTTAAGAGTTACACGTGTACATTTGATTCACCAATTATATTTTATTTTTTACTTGTGTTACCTTTCTTTTTTTCGCTTCGATTATTCTCATGGCAAAAAGAACGTGAAAAAAGCATTTTCTTGCTTATATATTATCCTTGTTTGTAGATAATTGACTTGAATTGTCTTGTCTTTTAGTACTCCTCCTCGACCTCTCTTTCCACCCCCATCCCGCTCTCTCTGTCTGTCTGTTTGTCTCTGTCTCTGTCTGTCTGTATGTCTGTCTGTTTGTCTCTTTCTTTCTCGCACGCATGCACGCACCCCCCCCCCCCCCCACACTCACACACACATGCATACACACGCACATACATCAGCATGTGTATGTGTGTGTGTGTGTGTGTGTGTGTGTGTGTGTGTGTGTGTGTGTGTGTGTGTGTGTGTGTGTGTGTGTGTGTGTGTGTGTGAGAGAGAGAGAGAGAGAGAGAGAGAGAGAGAGAGAGAGAGAGAGAGTGAGAGAGAGAGAGAGAGAGAGAGAGAGAGAGAGAGAGTACAATGCAATATTTCCAATGCAACGAAAACAAAATTGAACTTGTCTTTCTGTCTGGTAAGTACACATGTCCTCCAACATAATAGCCTGAGCACGTAAGACTTCAGTTTATCAAGGCGTGATAACCATATCACTTTCTGTCCCAACATGCTTACTCATTGTTACAACATCCCCGCTCTGTTACATTTCTCACACTGCTGGCAACAAGACATTGGGGAGTAGTTTTAACATAAACAGACACGGGCTATACTTACATTCCTGTTCCTTTCCTCTCCCACCAAAAGTACTGCCCACATCCAGCATTTCATGGCAGACAGTAACATGTCTACCAGAGGGGAGTACACAAATAATGAAACGAATATAAACTAAACGTACTGAAAAAAAGGATGTGATGCTATTTCATATCATCATAGACATGGTGATAATTATTTGGTGGTGTCTGTTCACACAGGCATATGCTTAACATGATTTGCATGCATGCTAATAGACTGTTTGCGGCCTCACAAGTTCACAACCCTGCATCCCTCTCTTACGTCATTTCCCGTACCTTCATTCACTCCCCTGTTTCCTACCTGACCGCTGTTACCACAAGGAACAGGTTTTTCATAGGGGCATGGTGGATGACGACAAAATCCTCATCACTTCCGTCAAAACAATCCGCACGATAATCACAAACCAAAGAGAAAGGCAGGCGCTCTCCGCTGGTGCTACAAAGGAAGTAACGGATTCTGACATGTTGGCTGCACACCATGATGACGTCATAGCTGTGATGGCATCGATGGAGGATTGAAAGTTGACGTCAGTGTCAGCCCAACAATGACTTTGCAGGTCACAGGCCAGAAATTCTGGTATCCAATGGTTACCAGGACACTGGACAGATGGCACTCTATAGTTGTTGACAGAGGAGATGTTGGCCAGTTTGATGGAATCCTGTTGTTGGTGTCCTCTGTCAGGTTGGTTGGAACCAGCGGGGCTGTCAAATTCACACAAGTAGAAGTGATACTTCTTTTCACGACAGGTGTTTGTCATGTGCACAAATTCTTCACTGTAGGGCGTGATTGCTCCACACTGAGGGATAGGTTGCCTGACTGAAGAAATATAATCACACACACACACACACACACACACACACACACACACACACACACACACACACACACACACACACACACACACACACACACACACTTGAGAGAGAGAGAGAGAGAGAGAGAGAGAGAGAGAGAGAGAGAGAGGAGAGAGAGAGAGAGAGAGAGAGAGAGAGAGAGAGAGAGAGAGAGAGAGAGAGAGAGAGAGGAGAGGAGAGAGAGAGGAGAGAGAGAGAGAACTTTGAAATGATTATAAATGATATATAATGATTATAAACATATTCAATTCACATCACTGCAAAACTTCAATACGTAGTGCAGTGTCTGGACTGGCGATGTGTTGTTCATTTTGCTATAATTCTTGTTATTGTCATCAGAAATTTCAGAAGAATATAATCATCATCATCAACAACAACATACCACCATGAACGTAGGCCATTGGCATGAAGTAAGCTATCGTGAGGTCGTCCCACTGTAGAAGGTTTCTGTACCTGCAACACAAAACAATGCACATGAACTCTGTATATTTCTATATATCTCTCTATCTCTGTCTGTCCGTCTGTCTCTCTCCACCCTCTCTCTCTCTCTCTCTCTCTCTCTCCTCTCTCTCTCTCTCTCTCTCTCTCTCTCTCTCTCTCTCTCTCTCTCTCTCTCTCTCTCTCTCTCTCTCTCTCTCTCTCTCTCTCTCTCTCTCTCAACGTTCAGTTCTATGATAGAATGATAGAAATTATTTCACAAGTGTGGCAGAACGTGGCATGAAATAAGAATTATACTCAACTAGTTTACCTTAAAAATTAACAATATTCTGCAAATTAAAGAATATTGAAATCTTGCTATCGGTACTATAAATGTCTGTAATGATGTTTACTATGCCTCACTGATGTTTACTATGCCTTATGTCATTTAAAGAAGACAGAAAGTCGTGTATTTAATGGAATTATGGTACAGTTTAAAACAAAATTCAGCTGCAATCATATCTGAAGCACTTACTTACGTCTACAACTTGTGCATTGAAATATGTCACAATTAAATCCACAAATTTCAAAGTCGCAAAAGTCATTCCCATCTGCTACTCTGGTGACAATTAGAAACCAACCAATTTCAGACCAACATCTGTTTTGCCAGTATTATCCAAACAATTAGAAAAGAATATAATTGACACATATGTGTGCTCGTCTGGTTTCAGGAAGAATAATTCATGTCATACTGCTCTGATGAATTTGGTACGGTCAGTGGCACATGAAAACAAATGAAAATGAACGTGTAAACAATAGGTGTTGCTTCTCAAAGGCTTTTGACATTAAAGGCCACAAATCATTGTGCACAAAACTATCAACATATTACATAAAAGGAAATGCACTGCATACGATTTTATCAGTCTTAGACAGTTACCAACAACTCGTCTGTCCTAATTTTTCAATAACCAATATGTTGCCCATCATGTATAGAGTACTCTAGGGCTCAGTGTTAGGTATCACATTTTTCATAAATCTTGTCAATGTTAATACGACGAAACATAATAGCTCTAACCTTCATTCCTTGTAATTTAATGTATAAGTCGCCGAGAAAGTGTGAACTCTTCTGGACAACGCTAAGGCAGACAGACCAGGGCGAAGAACTGCACTGGTCGCCAAAGAACTTGCTCGCTACAACGTTTATATAGCAGCACTCGGCGAAACACGCCTCGCGGACAAAGGCAACTCACAGAATGTGGTGGAGGATACACATTCGTCTGGAGCGGAGGCATCGGCACTGAACGGCGAGAGGTAGGTGTTGGATTTCCATCAGAATCCATCTCACCCGGAAACTTGTCAAGCTCCCGGAGGGCATAAACGATCGCCTGATGACATTCCAGCTTCCACTTGGAAACAATAAGAGTGCAACACTAATCAGCGCGTACGCCCCAACAATGACCAACCCAGGTGACATCAAAGACAAGTTCTACGAAGAACTAGACACTCTCATCACAGCAGTCTGAGAAGTTAATCGTACTGGGAGACTTCAACGCCAGAGTAGGGGCCGATCACCAGACCTGGGAAGGGATCATTGGGAGACACGGTACTGTCAACTGCAACAGCAATGACCTCCTGCTTCTCAAGATGTGCGCTACTCATGACCTTGCCATCACTAACACCCTGTTCCGCCTTCCTACCCGCAACAAAGCATCATGGATGCACCCACGCTCCAAGCATTGGCTTCTGATTGATTATGTCATCACCAGGAAGAGAGATGTGCGAGACGTAAGAGTGACAAAGGCCATGTGTGGTGCCGACTGCTTGACTGATCATCGCCTCGTCGTGTCAAAGTTTAAACTTCACATCCTGCCCATGCAAAGACCCCAAGGTCAGAAGACTGCACAGAGGCTCAACGTCTCCAAACTCAAGGATAGTAAAGTTGCAGAAGATTTCTCCAATGACCTAGATGGCAGGCTGCCCAAGACACGAGAGGATGACCACAGCAGCATTGAAGAGCAGTGGGAGACCTTCAGAGATGTAGTCCATTCTACTGCCCTCGAACACCTCGGACCAGCAACCCGTAGAAACCAAGGCTGGTTAAATGAGAATTATGCAGAAGTGCAGACACTGCTGTTGGAGAAATACCAGCTGTTCAGAGCGCACCAGAATGACCCCACATCACAAGCTAAGGAAGATGCCTTCACCAGCGCAAAACAAAAAGTGCAGAAGAGGCTTCGCGTAATGCAGGATGCCTGGTTCAGCCAAAAGGCCAATGAAATCCAGGGCTATGCAGACAGTCATGACACCAAGCATTTCTATGATGCTCTGAAGGCTGCGTATGGACCCCAGTCTTCCGGCTCCCGCCCCACCCCCCACCCCCCAATGCAGATGGGACCCAGCTGCTGACAAAAAAAAGCAGATTCTGAAGAGATTGGCTGAACACTTTAACCAGGTTCTCAACCGCCCTGCCTCAATCAACGACGAGGCCATTGCATGCCTACCTCAAGTGGAGATCAGGCAAGACCTTGAACCCCCCCCCCTCTCCCCACAGAAGAAGAAGTCGGAAAGGGAATCAAAAAATTTTCCTGTGGCAAAGCGCCAGGATCTGATGCAATCCCCGCCGAAGTTTACAAATCAGGAGGCCCAGCCTTGACACAGAAGCTGCCACAGCTCTTCCAGTCCACGTGGAATAAAGATAGGGTCCCACAACAGTTGAAAGATGTCAACATTCTCCACATCTACAAGAGAAAAGGCAACCGCCAGTCCTGCGACAATCACCGAGGCATCTCTCTCTTATCCATAGCCGGGAAGATCTTGGCTCGTGTCCTGCTCAACCGCCTTCTACTACACCTTGAGCAGGGTCTCCTCCCAGAAAGCCAATGTGGCTTTCGTGCAGAACGTGGAACTGCGGACATGATATTTGCTGCCCGACAGCTCCAGGAAAAACGCCAAGAGCAGCAGAACGATCTGTTCGTGACCTTTGTCCATCTGACCAAGGCCTTCGATACGGTCAGCAGAGATGGCTTGTGCAAGATCATGGAAAAATTTGGCTGTCCCAGCAGGTTCATTACGATCGTCGGACAGTTCCACGATGGCATGATGGTGAAAGTACTGGATGATGTAGACGAGTCAAAAGCCCTTCCAGTGACCAACGGCGTAAAGCAAGGCTGAGTTCTCGCCCCTACACTCTTCAGCATGGTCTTCTCCGCCTTGCTGACTGATACCTTCCGTGACTGCCAGGGTGGTATACACATCAGATACGAAACTGACGGTGGGCTGTTCAACCTCAGGCGACTGCAGGTTGTTACAAAGGTGAAAGAGACCGTCATCAGGGACTTCTTGTTTGCTGATGACTGCGCCCTCAATGCCAGCACAGAGCAGATGATGCAGCACGAAATGGACTGCCTCTCACGAGCCCGCGACAACTTCGGTCTCACTATCAGCACCAAAAAGACCGAAGTGATGTAACAGTCTGCCCCAGGTAAACCATACCAGGAACCACACATCAGGGTTAAGGGGCAGAACTTACAGGCAGTTGACAACTTCACCTATATGGGCAGCACACTCTCACGAGCTGTGAACATTGACGCAGAGGTCAGGAACAGGATTGCCTAAGCCAGTTCTGTGTTTGGGAGACTCCGTGAAAATGTTTGGAGAGGACGTTTTAAGGACTGCCTCAAAGTGTCCCTCAAAGGCCTGGACATCAACCTCAACACCTGGGAGTCGCTTGCCCTGGACCGCCTAGCTTTGCGAAGCAGCATCACAAAGGGTGCATATACATCAGAGAAGAGACGCACAGCAGAAGCTGAGAGAGCGAGCCGCGCGCAACGCCAGAGCTACCTCCACCTCCACTGTAGCACCCACCCACATGTGTCCCACATGTGTCCCATGTTCCTTACGGGCCCAGATCGGACCCACACTCAGCAATTTTCCATCTGAGATTGAAGTCATGGTCATCTTCGAAATCGAAGGACGAACAACACACCATAGGGGTCAGTGTTAGGTATAACATTTTTCCTAAATCTTGTCAATGTTAATGCGACGAAACATATAGCTATAACCGTCATTCCTTGTGGTTTAATGTACAACTCGCCGAGAGGTAGCAAAGACTGGAGACCATTGGAGAGTTGTTGTAGGTCTGTGTGGGCCAGAGAACTTTGTTCATGTTTAAATATTTGTGTGTGTGGCACTGTCAGTGCGAAGCAAAGATTTTTTTTTTTTGGTCTATGAGGAACTGATGATTTAGTTTGAAAATATGAATGTTTGAATATTATCCAATATAAATAACAAAGAATTTGTATGTAAATAGTGCAACACGTTTAGGTGTAATTGAAAAGGGGAAGTCTCTTCCGTTTGTGTGATTGGTTGACTTTCCTTGAGTGAGAATTTAACACAAGAACACACATAAACGCGCGCGCGCACACACACACACACACACACACACACACACACACACACACACACACACACACACACACACACACACACACACACACACACACACACACACACACACACACACACACACACACGCGCGCGCGCGCGCGCGCGCGCGCGCGCGCGTGCACACACACATGCATACTGAACTATATACTTTATCGCTAAAATCTAGTTAGGTTGCCTCAAAATATGATGAATGAAAAATACCCATTCTAAAAATTTTGTATATGGAAACATGAAGGACACAAAAGCCAGAAACACTACCTGAACACACACACACACACACACACACACACACACACACACACACACACACACACACACACACACACACACACATATTAGACATATCAGATGCACGCATTCATTCTTGCCCAACAGACACAAACTCACGTGCACACACACACACACACACACACACACACACACACACACACACACACACACACTCACACACACACACACACACACACACACACACACACACACACACACACACACACACACACACACACACACACACAAAGAGAGAGAGAGAGAGAGAGGAGAGAGAGAGAGAGAGAGAGAGAGAGAGAGAGAGAGAGAGAGAGAGAGAGAGAGAGAGAGAGAGAGAGAGAAGAGAGAGAGGAACAGAGAGATTCGGATTCGGATTCGGATTCGGAATTCAGAATCCCGTTTATTTTCATTTAGGCCAAGGCCCCTTATGAGGGGAATGTGAACAACAAAAGAACATTGAAGCAGCGCTAGTTATGACTTAACAAAAACATAACAAAGATGATACAAACAAAATTCTTAAGATGTGGCAGTTTCTCTGAACTTGTATGCTTTTGAAAGAAACATTGAAAGACCTCTAACAACTTCAACTGATTGAGAAGACATCAATAAACACAATTTGAATAAACTCGGTTGACTATAATACTTAGGTTTGATGAACTTTTCACGAATACTACTAAGAGCAGGACAGCAAAGAACAAAATGTATTTCATCTTCTTGTGCTACTTTACATAATGGACAAATCAGATCCTCGTTGTTAGCCTTTCTGTATCTATAATGGTGCACTTTTAATTCTGTTATTCCTAATCGAAATCGTGTTGTAACATATTGTAAATGTCCATCAATAATAGTGGTCAAATATGGTTTCAAATCATGCACACTGCAAAAATTGTTATAGAAACTAAATCTGTCACTATTGTGAATATGGTCAGACCATTTTGCCATGTACAATCTATTAATCGTTGCCTGAAAATATTTATAAATACTTTGATATTTCCCACACCGTGGTTTAACCAAACATACCCAAACCCATATTCTGTCAAACAAAAACGTACTTTGGAGGCCCAGTTATTTTTGTCTTTAGAGTCCATATCTAGAAGCATATTGTAGGCTTTTCTAGGAATTCTATCGTTACACATTTGCAATAATTTAAGCCAATAACGAATGCAATTAACAGCAGATAAAACAAATATTGGGTAGCGATTGGTTTCTCCATATATCATATCATTCGGCGTATGTCTGTCTACACCAAGAAACGTTTTTAGAGCAAATAAATGCACAGATTCACAACAAGTAGCAGCTTTGTCTAAGCCCCATAATTCAGAGCCGTAAAGTAGAACGGGCTGTACTTGGGTATCGAATAACTTGATGAATACCTTAAGGGATGTATTATTCAAAACATACAACTTTTTTATAATACACAGTAAAGCATTCTTTGCCCTACTTGCCAGATCTTTACAAGCACCTGTGAAACTCAAACGTGTAGAAAATATTATACCTAAATACCTATATGCATTAACAACTGGCATATTAACATCACCATAAACACATCTTTCCCTTGCACCAAGATAGTCCCCCTTACGAAACACAATGATATTACTTTTTGACATATTAACTTTTAATTGAAGAGTACCAGCTGCACGTCGAAAATTATTCAACTGTGTCTGCAGACCAACAGGCGTTTCTGATATCAAAATAATATCATCAGCTAATAAGAGAATAAACAACTCTAAGGTATCAAGAGAGGAGGAAACAGAGAGAGAGAGAGAGAGAGAGAGAGAGAGAGAGAGAGAGAGAGAGAGAGAGAGAGAGAGAGAGAGAGAGAGAGAGAGAGAGAGAGAGAGAGAGAGGAACAGAGAGTGACAGACAGACAGACAAACAGACAGACAGAGAGAGAAAGTTACTTAAAATCTTCCGTTTTGGAGGTGGTCAAACCCACGTAGACTTCACGAGCTCTGTTTCGTGACCACACCACTTCTTTGACGGCCGCCATCTCCCTGTGGAAATTAAAACTGGCCAGATAGCCGCCCTGAGATCTGCACATTGCTTTCGCCTCCATGTAACTCAGTGGCTCAGCTGGCTGTGCAAGGAGATAGCAGTGACCCTCCACAAGGAACCGGCCATGCTCGCACAGCTCATGGTGACATTGGTTTTCATCTTGAGCCCAGTCACATTCCACCATCAGGTTGCAGGAGACATGGGGCTGGAAGTCAGTCCAGGAAGATGTGGAACAGTTCCACTTGTTGTCAGACAATTTCTGGGGTGTGGAAAGTGGCTGTGTCGTACAATGTCACCACACACACACACACACACACACACACACACACACACACACACACACACACACACACACACCATTGCATTACTCAAACAAGAAATAAGCACTTGCATTTACTTCAAATTTCATTACATGATTTATTTGTTATCTCTTAAGCAACAGCTAAATGACAAGGATCCCTTACACATAGATGCACACACGCGTGCGCACGCACACACACTCTCATACACATGTCATGCTGAACAAACAAGTAGTTGGGGAAACCAAGTGCAGGCTAACAATTTTCCGTCATTATAGTAATGACCTAGAAAAGATTTGATGTTAACGAAAATTGATTTTAAAAAAAGGGAACGGCTTGAAGATGATGAAAATGGGATCATAAAATTGAGAAAATATATTACAAATATGAAACCCCTTCACTAGCTGCATGGTGGAACCATCGTAATCCCTCTCGAAGGCAGATCTATTTATATTGCCTGCTCCTAGGCTTTTCGTCCGCTGGACTCATCAGGGAGACACGGCTGATTGTGTCTTTGCTCTTGGCATCAAATAGAGACATACCACAGTCCATAATTCTATGGTGTTCTCACCACCAAGGGTTCAAGAGAAAATCCAGCAGCACCCCAAAGCAGCCAGGGAAGGGTAATAAATGAAACTAAACGAAAGTGTGAAGAGGGAAAAAAGTTGCTGAAAAACAACAACAACAACAACAACAACAACAACAACAACAACAAAACTTACGCAAACAGTATAAAATGTACGGGACAAGCTTTGAGCCTATGTTTGAGGATCCATTCAAGGATGCAAGGGAGATCAAAAGATATGGAAGAGTCTGAGAGGTCAGCTATTCTGTTCAATAACCCAAGCATTGTCAGCAGCTAAGAATTGTGCAGAACAGCCTTTACTTGGATCTCCTAAGTGATGTAATATCCCATTGATTGACCAAACAATATAATGCTGAACAATTACGTAGTGGAGGAAAACAAGTGCAGGCTAACAATTCTTCTGTCATTATAGTAATGACCTAGAAAAGATTTGATGTTAAAAAATGAATTAAAAAAAGGGAAGGGTTTGAAGATGAAGAAAATGGGATCATAAAATTGAGAAAATATATTACAAATATGAAACCCCTTCATTAGCTGCATGGTGGAACCATCGTAATCCCTCTCGAAGGCAGATCTATTTATATTGCCTGCTCCTAGGCTTTTCGTCCGCTGGACTCATCAGGGAGACACGACTGATTGTGTCTTTGCTCTTGGCGTCAAATAGAGACATACCACAGTCCATAATTCTATGGTGTTCTCACCACCAAGGGTTCAAAAGAAAATCCAGCAATCCAAATATGAAACACACCACACACACACACACACACACACACACACACACACACACACACACACACACACACACACACACACACACACACACACACACACACACAAGCATCTTCAGCTAACCAGTTTGGTTTATGATTTCTCCTGATGTGTTATGATTCTAAAGGTGTGTGTTTATTGTACACGTTGAGGAAACTCTGACACCAGACCTCAAAGCTTCACCAGGATCAGTAAGTTGATATACAAAAGGGAGATATAAATTGCAGAGATCAAACGAAAATTCATCCGGGTCAAAATGAGCGACGTTTCTGTACCTAACAAACGAATGATAATTCTTAATAGTTTTTATGCCTCTTTCATCCTAGTGAAACCGAGAAAAATGTTGACTGCCGCTGAAAACTGGTGAGCATATTCTACAATATTATTGGCTTCAGATGTCAACCTATGAATAATGAGGGATGCTGAACGTTGCTGATATTCTTGACTTATCAATAAAACAGAGTGATCAAATGATTCAAATACGAGCGTCCAGTTCATTTTGTTTTTGTAGATTGATATTAAGGTCACCGAACAAAGTTATATGCTTGAGCAGTAAACAAGTGGGGTAACTTTTGCTCCCATAAGAAAACCTAACACAGAGTAACTTTTATTCAAGACTGGCACAGCCTTTTAAACTTGAATAAAGTCAGACAAATACAAAGACGACGGCACAGCCTTTTAAACTTGAATAAAGTCAGACAAATACAAAGACGACGGCACAGCCTTTTAAACTTGAATAAAGTCAGACAAATACACAGACGAACAATGGGAGCAAGAGTTACCCCACTTGTTTACTGCTTATTGTTTACTGTTCCCTGCCTCATTTCATTTCCCCCCACTACCAGATTGTTCGTCTTTGTATTTGTCTGATTTTATTCAAGTTTAAAAGGCTGTGCCAGTCTTGAATAAAAGTTACTTTGTGTTAGGTTTTCTTATGGGAGCAAGAGTTACCCACTTGTTTACTGCTTATTGCTTACTGTTCCCTGCCTCATTTAATTTCTAATTTCGTTTCGATTAAACTGAGGTCATTTGTATTTGTTTCTGTCCGTCTTTGTGTTTGTCTTTTGATCTCCCTTGTATCCTTGGGTGGATCCTCAAGCGTAGGCTCAATGATTGTCCCCTACATTTTATACTATTTGCATAATGTCTTTAGTTTTTCAGCAACTTTTTTTCCTCCCCACACCTTCGTTTAGCTTCATTTACTAGCATTCACGGGCTGCTTTGGGGGTGCTATTGGATTCTTTTTTTGCACCCTTGGTGGTGAGAACACCACGGTATTATGGACTGTGGTGTGTCTCTATTTGACGCCAGGAGTGCAGACACAACCAGCCGTGTCTCCCTGATGAGTTCCGACCCAGCGGACGAAAGGCCTCGGAACAGGCAATGCAAATATATCTGCCTTCTAAAGGGATTACGATGGTTCCTTTATGCAGCTAGTGAAAGATTTTCATATCTGTAATATGTTTTCTTAATTTCATGTTCCCAGTTTCTCCTTCTTCATCCTCCCCCCGCTCCTTAAGTCCAATTCTTTGCCAAATCATTACTATGAAGACATTTGAGTTGTTGGCCTGCGCTTGTCTCCCCCCCACCCCCCCACACACACACTACTAGATTGTTCGTCTGTGTATTTGTCTGACTTTATTCAAGTTTAAAAGGCTGTGCCGTCGTCTTTGTATTTGTCTGACTTTATTCAAATTTAAAAGGCTGTGCCAGTCTTGAATAAAAGTTACGCTGTGTTAAGTTTTCTTATGGGAGCAAACGTTACCCCACTTGTTTACTGCTTATTGTTTACTGTTATCTGCCTGATTTCATTTCCAATTTCGTTTCGATTAAACCGAGGGTATTTGTATTTGTTTCTGTCCGTCTTTGTGTTTGTCTTTTGATCTCCCTTGTATCCTTGGGTGGATCCTCAAGCGTAGGCTCAGATTGTCCCCTACATTTTATACTATTTGCATAATGTCTTTAGTTTTTCAGCAACTTTTTTTCCTCCCGACACCTTCGTTTAGCTTCATTTACTAGCATTCACGGGCTGCTTTGGGGGTGCTATTGGATTTTTTTTTTGCACCCTTGGTGGTGAGAACACCACGGTATTATGGACTGTGGTGTGTCTCTATTTGACGCCAGGTGCGCAGACACAACCACCCGTGTCTCCCTGATGAGTTCCGATCCAGCAGACGAAAGGCCTCGGAGCAGGCAATACAAATATATCTGCCTTCTAAAGGGATTACGATTGTTCCCTTATGCAGCTAGTGAAGGGTTTTCAAATCTGTAACATATTTTCTTAATTTCATGTTCCCAGTTTCTCCATCTTCACCCTCCCCCCCTCCCCTCCTTAAGTCCAAATCTTTGCCAAGTCATTACTATGAAGACATTTGAGTTGTTGGCCTGCGCCTGTTTTTTCCCCCACTACTAGATTGTTCCTCTTTGTATTTGTCTGATTTTATTCAAGTTTAAAAGGCTGTGCCAGTCTTGAATAAAAGTTACTCTGTGTTAGGTTTTCTTATGGAAACAAAAGTTACCCCACCTTTTTACTGCTTATTGTTTACTGTTCCCTGCCTCATTTCATTTCCAATATTTGCTGGAGGATAAGGTAATATCATACATTAAGAATGAGAAGTTATCCATCCAGTTTATAGGTTCAGCGGGATTTCTGTGGATGGACGTGAGAATTTAAACCAGTTTCCTAAGGCTGTGTAGGGTCTTTGTGTGTAATGCTGTACCCT